>JAOUQV010316899.1:0-23267 GCA_028565295.1 Aspidoras spilotus
AAAAAAAAAAAACCTTTTTTGTAAAGCTGCTTTGGGACAATGCTTGTTGTTAAAGGCACTTTATAAATAAAATTGAATTGAATTGAATTGAATGATTATAACTGGAAACTAAAAAGCCCAAATTTAGTATCACAGAAAATTTAAATTTTGCTTTAGACAAATACAAAATAGGATTTTTATGCTGGCCAACGGAAAAATATGAACATGAAAAATAACATCATATACAGCACTCAATACATAGTTGGGGCTTCTTTTGCCCGAATAACTGCAGCAATGCACTGTGTCATTGAGTCGATCAGTCTGGGGCACTGCTCTAGTGTTATGAGAGCCAAGGTTGTGCCGATAGTAGCTTCCAGCTGTACTGCATTGTTGGGTCTGCCGTGTCGCATGTCTTCTTCACAATACCCCATAGACTTTCTATAGTGTTAAGATCATGTGAATTTGCTGGCCATAAAAGTTGGTCAGCAGCAGGAACCATGAGGTGGGCTAAAACTTCCTGGTAGACAGCTGCATTGACCTCAGAAAACACAGTGAACCAACCCCAGCAGATGACACAATCACTGACTGTGGAAACTTCAAACTAGACCTCAAGTGACACGGATTCTGTGCCTCCAGACTCTAATACCCTGATTTCCAAAGGAAATGCAAAATTTACTTTTGTCAGAGAACTTAACTTTGGACCACTCAGCAGCAGTCCAGTCAGATGCCTTGATGCTGTCTTTTGTTCAAAAGTGGCTTGACACAAGGAATACGACAACTGATTTCTATGCCTTGCATATGTCTATGCACAGTGGTTCTTGAAGCACTGACTCCAGTGGCAGTCCAGTCTTTGAATAGGTTTTGTTTTACAATCCTCTCCAGGGTGCGATAATGCCTATTGCTTGTACACATTCTCTACTACATCTTTTTCTTCCATTTGCTTCTGTATTAATGTATATGGACACAGAGCTCTGTGAACAGCCAGACTCTTTAGCAATGACCATTTTTGTCTTGCCATTCTTGTGCAAGGTGTCAGTGGTCATCTTTTGGACAACTGTCAAGTCAGCATTCTTCCCTATGATTGTGGAGCCTACAGAACTAGATTGCCGGACCATTTAATTGCAGTTTCAGGTGTTTTAAGTTAACTAGCTGATCAGAGTGTGGCACCAGGTGTCTTGAATATTGACAATATTCAAATTCTTTAAGATACTGAATTTGGGTTTTTTATTAGTTGTCAGTTATAAATCATCATGCTGTCCACAAAGTTTAGGAGTGTGCCTATTTTGACAATTCTTCCAGAAGCACATTTGTGAGGTCACACACTGATGTTGTACGAGAAGGCCTGGCTCTCAGTCTCCGCTCTAATTCACTCAAAAGATGTTCTCTCGGGTCAAGGTCAAGGTCAGGCAAGTCAATATCATCCTCATCCATGTCTTCATGAACCTTGCTTTGTTGGAAGAAAAAATAAGTTAAAATATATTGTGGACAAGAGTGTGACTGCATTTCAGGATTTGTAATCAATCATTCACTCAATCTCATGAACTCTTTTAAGTGTTCTCTGTCAGTACCTTTTAGTACTGTCAGTTAAGGCATGATTGTTGATGGTACACAACTATCAAAGCAGATACAAAAAATAATATAAAATGTAAAAATAGATAAATCAAACTAGATAATGAATATTTAATAGATTCATATAAATATTGACAGATATAAAAATAAACCAAAAAATATACTACTCATAAACATTACTAAATAAATAGATAATAGTGAAAATAATTTTCTATGTATATTAGGAACACCTGGCTATTTGGTCCACCTTTAAATTAATTATGAAATACGTGACTATTTAATTTCATCGGTAAAACGAAATAAGAACAAATCTGAGCTATGATGTTACAAGTGTTACAATTTGTTGATGGTTCATCTTTTATTTTTACACCCATGATACCGCACACACGTATAGCTGTTGCTGAAATATATCAAACATCCGTGGTCCAACAATCAGACCACCGTTGCTCAGTGTATGTGAGAGTCTACTGTTATGTAAGCACCTGGGTGATCTATATCTGATCTATATCTATCTATATCTGTATTTGTATCTGTTCAACCATCAAAATTATATGTATCTGTACTTGTTTTGATTACAAAATTGAGAGAACCATTTGAAGAACAAGTTTATTTTTAATAAACTCAGAACATGAATAGTTTTAACAAGAGTTGTAATACTCAACATGCTAAGGCTGTGTAAACTTTGTGATTCATGCAAACATCCAGTGATGGCAAACGGAAATATTATGATAGTCTTGTTCACTGTATTCTTCTCAAAAGTACCATGTTCAGTACAAGTAAAGTTTTCCAACTGACTTTATATCACAAACTGAGAAAAATCATATGGTTATATTGAAAAAAAAAGTGGAGGCAGTGACCGAAGTGACACAAGCAGTTTTCAGCTCTGTCTTGTCAAATCCTATAATATTTCATGTAAAAAGCTGTACACATTTAAAAACATGCTCTAGTGGAAAATTTAAATAGAACATTTGAAAAAATGTTAGTCATTATGGTAAACAATTTATATTTATGAACATAGAGTCTGTAACAACTTAATTATTATATAAATAATTATTAATAAGGGAAATTATTCCAAACTGTTATAAAGCATAGTTCTGGCAAATAAAATAAATAAAAACATCACATTTTTATCTGTGAAAAAGCATCTCATTATAAAAAATAAATCATATTTCTATTATAAGAAAAGTATCTCATTATGTGAAGAAGAAAACTATTATTATTATAAGAAAGTAGTTTATTATAACAAGGAAACATTTTAGTTTTACTACAAACCCAATTCCAAAAAAGTTGGGACAAAATTCCATATTTCGGAATAGAACATAAATGACATATCAAATCTTTAAACTGAGAATGTATTATTTAAAGAGAAATATTAGGGGATTTTTAAAAAGTTGGGACAATGCCATGTTTACCACTGTGAGACATCCCCTTTTCTCTTTATAACAATCTGTAAATGTCTGGGGACTGAGAAGCAAAGTTTCTCAATTTGAGGGATAGGAATGTTAACCCATTCTTGTCTAATGTAGGATTCTAGTTGCTCAACTGTCTTAGGTCTTTTTTGCAGGATCTTCCAATTTTTGATGCACCAAATGTTTTCTATGGGTGAAATTTTAGTACCCGGACACTTCTTCTACGCAGCCATGATCTTGCAATTAATGCAGTATGTGGTTTAGCATTGTCCTCTTGGTCTTCCTTGAAAGAGATGTCTTCTGGTTGGGAGCATATGTTATATCATTCAGCATTAATTGTGTACTTCCAGATGTGTAAGCTGCCCATGCCACACGCACTAATTCAATCTATCAGACATGCACGTCTTCCTTCTCCTTTTTAGCCCGAAAGACATCTGCGCTTTTAGATCTTGTTAAGATACAGCTTCTTTGAACTATAGAGTTTTAGCTGGCAATGGCAGATGCCACGGTGAATTGTGTTCACAGATAATGTTCTCTGGAAATATTCCTGAGCCCATTTTGTGATTTCCAATACAGAAGCAAGCTTGTATGTGATACAGTGCCGCCTAAGGGCCTGAAAATCACCCATTATGATTTTCCGGGCCTTGACTTTTACGTATAGAGATTCTTCCAGATTATCTAAATCTTTTAATGATATTATTCACTGTAAATGTTGATATGTTCAAACTCTTTGCAATTTTACACTGTCAAACTCCTTTCTGATAATGCTCCACTATTTGTCGGTGCAGATTTATGGGGATTGGTAAACCTCTTCTCATCTTTACTTCTGAAAGCCACTGCCACTCAAAGATGCTCTTTTTATATACCGTCATGTTTAAAACTTATTGCCATTTGACCTAATGAGTTGGTTATTCCAGCATCTTATTGCACAGTCCCTACTTTTTGTTGTGTTGCTGTCACGAACTTTTAAATGAGCCAATATTTGGCATGATGTTTCAAAAGGAACAACCCCCTGAGTAAGCCAGGAAGAAACCTTGAGAGGAACCAGACATCCCTAATATGTGCCAAACATCTGCCTCCAGCTATGATCTCCTGGTCTTCAGATTTTATCATTATTTTCCGTTTAGCTGCATTGTTTTACAATGTGTTTTCCAGTTCCAATGATGCGACATCATCAGCATATCTGTTAATTTCTCCAAACTTGAAAACTCAAATATGATACAACCCTAATTCGGAACCAGACTCTTCTTCTTAGAAGCCATGCTGTCAGTGATGGATGCAGGATGTGGTTCATTCTGTTATTGAACATGTTATTTTAAAATGTTTACATACTGTTCAGCATTGATAATGCCTTTCCAGATGTGTAAGATGCAGACACTAAAGAAACGAATGCATTGTGTTAATAAAAAAGCTTTAGTCCACAAGATACAACATCCATGGTTTCCAAAATGAATTTAAAATGTCTTTTATTTGCCTATTTTAAATGGACTTTGGCCCAGAGGACAGCTGCATTTCTGGATTGATCAACAGACAATGATCAATGATCTTGATCAACAGACAATGATTTCTGGAATTCTAATACGAAAACATTACGAATCTATTTTAAAGCATTTTCTACCCAAAGGCCTGAAGATCACAAACATCCAAAGCTGACTACTGGTATCGTGCCTTGCACACAGAGATTTCTCAAGAGTCTTTGAATCTTTTTGATGTGATTGATTGTAATAGTATAGTTCGGTGAGGAACAAGATTTTTTAATTATGCAGTTCTGCAGTTTTTAAATGCACTCGTCATGTTATACGCTGTCATCGCTTTGCAATAGTTGGGTGCACAGATGTTCTCTGAGGGAAACTAGAGCACCTGGACGAAACCCATGCGGACATAAGGAGAACATGCAAATGAAAAACAGATATGACCCAGGATGCTGCGTGTGGGAATTTAACCTGGGAGCTTTTTGCTGTGAGACAGCACTGCACCACTGTGCCACCTGTGCTCTACATAGATGTATTTAATATATTATACACTGCTTGGCATTAGAGTGCTTTAAATATTTGCTCTTTATTGGAAGAACTCAAAACGCATGGTTGATTTAAACCATGCCTTTCTTGTTTAAATCTTTTGCTTTTTTTAAAAAAACCCTGTTTGATTAAATGATTTATGTTAATAATTACTGAACATATTGTCCTCTTCATTATTTTATACACTTTTATGCTCACAGACTCACAAAACTACTGAACTGTATTTATGCTTCAAATCATTTACTCAGTCATTAGTCGGGCTATTAGAGCTTTCAGAAGCCTTCTGTCCATTTTATATCCTTATGTTCTCCCAAACCCCAGTCTCCCTCCATAAGAACTATCATAGGAATAAATACTATTTGAGTGATATAAATAATACTATAAGTTAGTGGACACTTGACTGTCAAATATGCATGTGATTTAATAAACACCACATTCCATATATTTTCTCCTTTGCTGAAAGGATAAACTACATTTTGGAATATGGCTGCGGGATTTGTGTTCATTCAACTATTATAACATTACTGAGGCAGTGACACAGTGGTGCAGTGATGCTGCATTACAGTTAGAGGGTCCCAGATTTGATTACTGGGTAGTGCAACCTAGGTCCTTTTTGTGGTGAGCCATGAGTTAAAATAAGACAAGTAAAGATAAGGTAAACATTGTTAATCTGAATTAACTTAATTTATATTTTTATTTTGTACACTATTACTCCAAACGCATTAATGATAAGCTTAGGTAAAACAATACTATATGTACAGTACACTACAGTAATTTTGGTGGAATACTACAGTGCCTACATTTTAAACCCAGCGTCGTTATTTTTCAAAGTTACCACTAGGTGTCAGTAGATATATGCGTTTAAAAGTAAATAAAGTAAATGGTCAGTTTAGTGTATATTCATGCATTTACAGTATTTTGTATTCAGTGCAATACTGATAATACAAACCCCCCTTTTTTTAAACTGTCTTCATGGTACTGAATACACAATGCTGTATTACTGTAATTGCATGAATATACACCAAACTGACCATTTGTAGAAGTAGAAGTAAATGAATAAGTTACCATAATGTTCACAGGTTGAAACCTGTACTTTTAAACTATTTTAAGTAAATGAGAAAGTAGTCTCATTTTTATTTCTTTTAAATGGCAGTTTGTTGTGCTACCAATACATTCGTTTCACAGTTCATGATCAGCACAAGTATTAACATTTTTAACAGTAATTCTGGTGACTATACAATGTTAAATTATGGATGTTCAGACCTAATTTATCCATGATATAGGTAATTTAAGAATGACACTATATATGCTTCCCTCAATAGTGGTATCCTTAAAATGATATATCCGTGAATAAGGCAGATCTACTGTACCTCACCTGATTCGTATGGTAAATGTGACCATCAAACAAATAAATAACATTATTGAGGTTGGTGATGAAGGACTGAGATTGCAGGTGCTATTCCAGTAAATTCAAAGATGTTCATTAAGGCTGAGGAGGATCCCGGTTTCCTGAATTGCTGAAAGTTAAAAAGGAACGATCATTATCATATGTTCAGTATGTGTAAAAACAAATATAAGAGTATGTTTTAGAGAATTTGTCTGGTTAATAAAAATTTATTAAAGCCTCGCTATTGTTATTGTATGTGAAACACCTTCGAAAACCGAACCCACCATCATTGCAACATCTTACGTTGCATAGGCAAAACAAGTTGGCCACCTCTACAGTGATCATCTTCGGACACATTGACTCTATTGCCTCTTAGTTCACTGCATTTATGTTAACTTAGTTTAAATTCTGTTATTTAAGCACTCTCAGCCTGTTCGGAGTATCTCTCACGACACAGCCAGTTTGTGTTTTCCAGTTTGTCTCCTGCCTTGCCTCTGACCGTGGTTGACAAATTTGATTATGCGATTTTAGATTTTAGTCTTCTTTTGACCATTATTAATACATTTCTTTGATTTGCATTCAGCACCTGCCTATATTTTTCTCATTACACTCATCATATTTCAAATCCAGTGTACTTGAGATTAGAGCCACAAGAAAGATCATTTGATCCTCTTTTTATTATAATTGCTCTCGTTTATGTTCACCTTCTCCTTCCATCAAATAAAAGGTGCAGTATAAATATTTCAAGCCTCATTAGTGTGTAAATTGCATATATAGTGCAAATTGTAGACACACACCCACACACCACAAAGAAGTTCCAGCTTTGTCCAGATGACTGAAAGCTTAATCAGGCAATTAAAGTGATTCATTTTAAAATTCCCCAGAGGATTTCAGATGAGCTGACAGTAAAGCTATAGCACTAAATAGGGATAAACTAAAGGGCAAATCACAAAGTTTGCAAGTTGAAACCATTTTACTTGCAGCTGCACTTCATGGAAGCAATTTTTGTTTAAATGTAAGGATGAATTAGATATGAGTGCGTATTTGAGAAAAGATCAACTATAAATTCTACAACAAAAATTTCTATTTTTTAGAATATATTTTACTATTATGGGTAAATGGAAATAATAAGCATAATCAAGACTCTGGATACTAAGTAGATAGCATGCAAGCAAATGTGTGTGAATACTTTTACTAGGTTGTAGATAATAACTGCAGTGGTAATAAACCTGGTTAATAGCTTTAAGTATCCTCTTCTTTTTCTTTCAGCCTCTCCCTTAATCATTGATTTGGCAAATATTTTACGCCCTTCCTGACGCAACCCTCACCATTTACCAATTCTTGGCTTGTTCTCTATAATGGCTGGATTTAATAGGTTGCACAAGTAACATATATACAGTGTAACAATATTTTAGGTAACTTTAATAACCAGGAGAAACTGTTTGCGGTAAGTTAAGGTTAATATGTGCTAACAAACATCTACTTGTCAGGAACCCGGAAACTCTGGGGGACCTAGGGGTTTCAACCTGGGGGATTCAACGAACATGGCAACATGTGACTGCTCTTGTTTATGGGGCAGTCACATGAACCAATCAACAACAGCTAGTTGCAATTCAGCACACTGATTGACTGGGTTATTTAAGTTGAGTTTTAGTTTAGTTCAGTTTACAAAACTATAACTAAAACATTAAATGTAAAACTATAGGAGAGAATTAGACTATGCTAAGAGTTTTGGTCTTTGTTTCATGCTATGTGTTTTGCCAGGTTATGTTTCTTGTTCCGTTTCGTTTTAAGTTTATTTTTGTGTCGGTTTATTTTGTAAAAGATTATTATTAAAAATCACCTCTCTGCATTTACTTTTGCCTCATCCTATGTGGAGTATTGTTACAGAATGTCACATCACGTACAGAGAAGTAGCGGAGACGATAATTACATACTGGATTGGTGCGTGTTATTGCCGTGGTGTTGATGGGAAGAGGAAGTTGAACCGGTATCGCCACGGACAGGTACACAACTTCCGATTAGGCGGACCCCGTTCTCAACGTCTGAAAAGGGGTTCAGCGACAGGACTCAGCTATACCACAGAAGGTCAAAGCTCTGGTGCTACAGTGAACCAATACGCTTCAGGTCCAAGCCACTGTGAGGCATCGCACCACGGTCCAGGCTGTTCCTGAGCTAAAGAGAGTGAGAGAATTTTGCAATGCTGTAATGGTGCGCACCCCAGCCTCAATGATCCAGCAGGCGCAAATTGAAAATGTCATGGTCCTATTGTTCCAGCATGCGGTGGTAGTGCGCACCCCATCACCACAAATTATTCATGTCAAGGTCCGAGTGTTACAGCATGCAGTGTGTGTGCGCACCACAGCTGATGCATGCCCAAATCGAAAGTGTCATAGCTCCTGTGCTGCAGCAGGCAATGAGGTGGCACCCTCCCACCCCAGATCAGTTTGCTAGTGGCTGTGTCCCGGACGTCGCAGTCAGCACACAGGCAGCCCGAGAAAGACGGTGGACTACCCATTATCGCTTAGGACAGCCCCTCGCCCTGCTGCGTCGCTGACATCTTTGAGCTACCTTGCTCAGCTGACGACGTCGCCCTGATCTCCTGTTCTCTACTCCCCCAGCTGGCTGAGGATTTATATTAAAACGATCATTAACAAAAATTCCCTTTTTGTGTTTATTTCTGCCTTATGCTGTGTGGAGTATCGTTACACTACTGATATAGAATATAGCAGTAATGATAGCAAACATGGTTAATAACTTTAATTACACAATAATAATACGCCTGAGGTTTGCTAGTTCATAATATACTGTATATTTCAGAAAAGTTAGTCTAACATCTGATAGCTTACTATAATTTTAGCTAGACTACTAGAAAACGTGTGCTGATTTACCTTATAGAACAGTAAATGTAGTTTTCTAGCATGGGGACTAGCTACAACTTCACAATTTAATAAGACTAGTTGGCTAACTTATACATTATGTAAATCAGGACACAAGATATTTATAGGGAAATTTATTAAACACCAAAATATTCATATAATTAATATAAATATTAGTTTCAAACAATATATTATCTTAAACAATACTAGCTAGCAGTTAACAGAATGTAGTAGAACTATTATAGAGTCAACACAGTGAGTGGCCAGTTGTTTAACTGCTGAGAGTTCTTGTTTGTAGAGGTTCTAATACATTTTCTACTACAAAATATTACATAACGAATCACTTTTCATATAAAGAATCTTTATTAATAAATTAGCAATAAAAGTTTTGGCGCCCTAAAAAAAGCAAGTTTGACAGTCAAAGCCTCCCTGAATGAAACTCTAAATAATAAATATGAGTCATGTGACAGGCTGAGATAATGTCCACTATACTAACAAGGAATAATTAACAGTAGTCATTTAGTCTCTGACAGTGAATGATGAACTTCGTGGATTCCTAAGAACAGTCTATACAATTCCAATTATACAATTCTATTCTGTAAGTGTTGTGTGAGATCAATTTGGCAGGCATTTTGAATAATCCAAAACTTTGAACATATCATCTACATATGATATACATTGAATAACATCAAAAGATTCAGAATACAAAGTATTAACTACTCACAAAGACGGATAAAACCTTCCGGATTGGCTAGTACATCTGAATCTTGCTCCTTTGTATATGCTACAGACTGAATTCTAGAATACCACTTTTTATATATCCATTGATAATGGAATCAATGAACTCCTGATTATGTCACAATACACTCTGAAATGTCCTAAACACATAGCATTTAAGAACTAATATATTTCTATAAAATAACACAATAATTGTGCCCCAAGGTACAACAAGGTACAATTCTCAAGAACTGGCTATAAAGGTGGTAGAGTTTGCCTTCTTTTAGAATGAGAACAGTTAATCCAGGTCACTCTCATGATGTTCTACAGTATACTCTGGACTACTAGAGCAGTACTTGTACAGTTTGTAAGGTATCCTGTTTAAGCCTGAGGCAGCTCTCTTGTTCAACGTGTGCTATCTCACTAAGTTTGGGGAGAGCAGCATTGTATAGAAATAATGAGGCTGGCCTAGTGACCCCAGTGGAGTTGCATTTCTTCACTGTACCTGATGTAATCCTTCATCAAAGCTTGTTTGATCGCCATCTTCCCACTTCTTTTGTTCTCAAGTAGCTGTCTTGTGTGCTTGTAAGGGTTTTTGGAGAAGCTGCTCCTCTCCTTCTCTTTCCGCCTTCTGCTTTCGCAGATGCACTCTGCTTTTCACAGACTGGGAAGTCTACTCTTCATCTCCCCCAAAGTGGCTCCAGACCCTCCTTCTCCTTTTTTGCTTGCCTTCCTCCAATGCTTTCATAGATTATACCACCTCATTATTAACAGCTAAATTTATTTCTTTATCCTACCCTTCACTTTTTAACACTTGATCTACTTCCCTGCCACTACCTTGAACCTGCATTTACATTCTTTATACAGAATGTTTGGATTGCAGTTTAGCTTGGTTTCCACCTGGCCATGCAGAGAGTGACCTAGGATGCTGATAAGGTCCTTGTTGAGCTGCTGCCAAACTGCCACCTCATTTTCTTTCTGCCATTTGACAGACTTCCTCCACCCAGGCTCTTAACTCTCAGTTCTTTGGCCTGACTCCTGGTTGTTGGGGATAGTTGGTGTTATGGGCTATGTTGCTATTCCACAGAGAAAAAACGTTCCATCATAGGAAATCCTATGTCCTCCGCCTGCCTTTCTTAAGCAACGTTGGCACCTTCAGCACTGTGGTTAGCAACCTGGCTTTGGGCTTTTCATATTTGACCTGCTGTTGCAGTGCAATGCTGCTGTTGGCCTCCCACTTCACACTACTTTCCTTGTTGAATCCTTAAACCTCTGAAAGAAGTTAACTTTTCCGTCCACACTGTATCTTATCATAATCTTTGAATTATTGTCCATGTCCGTTCCAGTTATTACAATGAAGTCAGTCTGGTCTGGCCCTTCTTCGGCCAACCTGTCTATCAAAGGGCCATCAGGTGGTTTAGTGCATCAAGTGAAGTGTCCTCAAGAAATTCTATTCCATTCTATGTTTAGCAAGTTGGAATTATTTTTTTTAATCTCTTAGCCCAAAAAAGCATAAAAATGTGTAAGGTTAAAGTCGTCAGTTGCTTGTATGACAGAAATTTTGTCTACTTTTCATTTCTTTATGCACCAGTCACATATTTGATCAAATTTTTGAGGGAATGCTTCATTTGAGGTGAGTTAATCTTGTCACTGCGTCAGATTGCCTCTCTCTCGCAGTGTTTAAACAAGAAAGTGTTTGACTATAAAAATAATTTGAATCATATCATCTAGAATCACACTAAAGTTACATCTATAGTACAGATCAGTATACAAATATTCTTTTACTTTTACACCCCTGACATTTCCCAGAGGAACACCAACTATAATTTATCCTCAGATCTAATAAAATATACCACAGTTCTGTTAGTCAGGGATGATTTTCGAGTCTAAATATAGTTTCACTTTTTGTCATGGTAAATAGAAAAATGCAGTAAACATATAAAATGCTAGAATATAATACAAACTAAATGCATTAGTGTACACTCATTAAGCAGGAAATAAAATAGTTCTTGGTGGTAAAATCTATGAATAACATTATAATACATAATAATGAACACATAGAAGTGAAAATAATAATCTTGGCACACACACACAAACACACACACAGTCTAAAGTAATAACAGGGTGGAAAACATAATGAACAACAAAAGGCAAAGATGCGGTAATTGCAGCTGCTTATAAATCCTCTAATTAGTGTTAGTGAGAGACTGCTGTGAAGCCAGCTTAGGAGCAGTTAAAGAGAAACTAGGCCTCTGCTGCTTTTTTTTAACCCCCCCCACAAACAGACACACACACATAGCTGTGCAATGCTATACTTGAGAGGACCTTTAAAATAAAGAACAAAACATCCAAATATCATAGTATTGATGTCAATGGAATGTCCTCGTAAATATAACATGACAACATGAAAGTGTGTGTCAGTCATATGGGGACATTTTGCTGGTCCCCATAAGAAAAGTGCACTTTTTATGTATTATTTAACAAAAATGTAAAAAAACAAGAGCTTTCCTTTAATTAAGTTTAAGATTTAAGAATTATTGAATTAATACTTATTTCAATAAATGCTCACAGTTATAGAAAAAAACAAACATACTGTATGTACATATTTTTATATCTTTGTGAGGACATTTTGTCTTCTGGTCCACATAAAGAGTGTGTGTGTTTTTATATGTTTTCTTAAATAAAAGAGCGAAAAGTCCTTTTTATTACCAAGGTTATGGTTATAGATAAAATTAATTAGCTGCATTAAAAATTAAATGTTTTCCTTCCATTTTTCCCCTAATCACCACAAGGGGTCAGAAAAGTTCTACACCGGAACTCTTAGACACACACCCACACCCACAGATACAAATTCTGTATGCTGTCAAATACAGAAACCTGACACAAAAACAGCTAAGAGTATTCATTAAAGTTTTTACAAACTTGATCTTCCAGACTGTCTCTAAATCTGGTCAATTTGATTTGGATATGATCCAGTGAAATGTATTTTTTGAGTTGAGTAAAGGATCTCTTGCTTGTCCTTGTGTGTTCAGTCAGACGTAACCGATGAGTAAATGAGTTTCGCTATTAATGATTATTTTCTAACACTTAACAAAGACGGTGGATGAAAAAAGGTGGGAGAAAGAAGCAGGAAATAACAAACAACTACTAACAGTGAGACTTCTCTACAGACATTTGCACACACACACACACACACACCCCCATTCTCACACCGCAGTGCTCAGTTGCTATGGAAACGGGCATCAGGAATTCACAGATACATTGCGTCCTCCATGGATGGGACAAAATTCTGAAATCTGAAGTGGCCCGTGATCAACTGGGCCAGAGTTCTTGCAGGTGGCTCTTTTCAGGCACAGGGACCAGCTGAGGATGGAGACAGAGTTCTGCTGTTCAAGGTCTCACTGTCAAAAAGACACACTTGTGTTCCCTTCATGAAACAGTTCACTTATGAATACTTCATTCCTATTCCATCCTTCTTCTCCTGCTGTATCACTTCACACCCATCATTTTTTTAAATCCAGTAGTGAAGTATACCACGTCTCCTTTGCTCAGTCTGTTTCCTATTTTTTCTCAGTTTAAACTCTAGCAAATAGGTGTAATCATTTTAAACTAGTGAATGATATCTGACATAATTCAGGGTTTAAATTCAGCACAGCAAATGTAACACATGTGAAGAAAATTATATGCCAAATGTTCACATTACTTTTCACACATTTATATTTAATTTTCCTACATGCGGAACATGCTAAATGCATACTTAAATTTCTGCAATTTTGCATTTCTTTCATGAATCATCTTGAAACTAAGATTCAATTCAATTCTAAGTCGAAGGCACAGATATGGAGTATATAGAGTCACATAATTGTGGGCAGGTCAAACACTCACAAACAACAAGGGGTGAAAATACTTATCTATATCTCTTTTGAACATATGGCTGTTAAAACACACTTAAGGGTGCCAGAACCTTAGTTTTTCTAATTATCCTAATTTCACTTTAATAGTGGCCCAAACACAAGGGAGTCAATAATTTACACTTAACTTCAAATTTAGAAAAGCATGCACTTCTGTCTGTTTTTAAGTAAATATCTTAAAATATTTCCTATTAAGACACATAATTTCAAGTAACATCTGGATTCGGTGAAGGCAATCCCAGCATTCAGTGCAGCACAGGTTTTCTCACACAAAAATTTTCAGTATGGCGTTGAGTAGTAGAGAAGAGAGAGGCAAAATTAGCTTCAAACAATTTGTTCTAATTAAATGATCATGTTTTGTCAGATTTATTTATTTGTATTCAGTCGGTTTACATTCACACACATCACAGCACATCACACTCTCGGATTGCAGAATAACATTTGCATTTCAATCACACCATCAGGTGCGCAATACCAGATCATACTATTCTAGCTCATGGAGTATTATCACTACAAACATCTGAGTAACACACATATGGAGAGAATACCTAATTTGCAGTGCTGTTGATCAAGGCACCCAACACCTTACTGCTCCCTGTGCGCCTCAATGGGGGCAGCACCCTGCTCCGAGTATTAACACCTGGATAGGTTAAATGCATAGAATAATTTCCCTACAGAGATCAATAAAGTAATTAAAATAACAAAAAGACTATTCCAACCTACCACAAAAACATTGCAGTACCAGGCGCCTCTACTGCAGAAAAACACTACACTGCACAGAAAACACCACAGGATTTAATCAACATGGCTGTTCCCATCAAATACCCATTTTCTGTCTCCTGATTGCTGATTACATTATTTTATTAACTGCATTTACCTGTTTTCTTCAGGTATTTAAGGTCTCTATTCCACCATAGTGCTGTGCAGTATGGCACTGACACCTGTATTACCAAGCCTTGCATTTTGTCTATAGTATGTAAAGGTATTTAAAAAAATAAACTAACATTCATTTAGTAATACATTTTTCTTTTGCTTAATCCACTTGGGGTTGCGGGCCGGCTGGTGGCCAAAAATCCCGGGCTCAGGGGCAAGAACAACACTAGACAATCCATCATAGGCACATAAACTTACAGTCAAACACTAAGGGCCAATTTAGAGACACCAATTAACCAAATGTGCATGTCTTTGGAATTGAGGAGATAACCGGAGCACCTGGAGAAAATCCACTTGAACACGAAGAGAACACGCAAACTCCACACAGAAATTTTCCAAGTTTTCCCACCCGGGGATCACACCCAGGTCCTAGTTATAGTTTTGGTTTATTGTCAGATATTGTTATCTTGAATTCAGCACTAATCTCATTTTTGATTCTGCTTCACAGACTGTTAATCTGCATGACTATCTTAATAATCCTAGATGTCTCCCTGATTACTGTGTTGAGTAAACTTCTGTGGTTTGTTATATTTTATAGGTTTTCATCTCTTTGTTTAACTTTGCGTTACCTGTTTGAAAAATAACAGTGTTTGTTTTAGTAAAAAATTGAATAAAATTAAATTTGTTTACAAAATCTGGTGTGTGAGTATGTTACAATCAACCTAAAATTTTAATCTGAATGAACTAAAAACTTACTAATTAAGTTTTATATAATTAGTATAATATTTTTAATTGTTATAATCATATTTTTCTGAGTTCTAAATAATTTTCTGGGTGCAAAGTGACTCACCCATAAAGCAGAACATTACAACAAGTAGTCTTGTTGGGGTCAAATACCGCTGCCGGCCACCTGGCGGCGGTGTAGGCACTCCCTTGTTGGCTGTAGACAGCAGTAGAGAAAGGCAGCATCATGGTGACTTTATACAATTAGGCACAAAAATTCCATTTTATGAGTGTTTAATTGTAAGAAATTTGCATGGAGCTAGAGGTTCGCCTCATGTAAACAGTTAGTTACAGGTGTTGCAGGGAACAGAAAAAGATAAACCTGGCTATCATGAGCATAACAATAAAGTTTTAATCAAAATCTTATTATATATAATATAATAAGAATAATATTAGCAAGCAAGAGAATGTAGTTGGTCATCCGGTTTGATAGGCACTGTATTTGATATATGACCCCCAATGTTAAATGACACATGTCAGTTAGATATTCAAACCATGACAACACAGTCCCTCCGAGATCAGTCCATCAATGAGTCAAGTCAGGATGGCGGTGGTTAATAGTATCGATAGCAGCTGGAAAGCCACAAGAACATTGAAGATAAATTGAATATTAGATAATGGCCATAAATTATATAAAACTCATCTTTCAAGACTCATCTGATTTCTTAATGTTCAGATAAACAGCTGAAATTTTGAGGAATACAACCAGAATTTAATGTCAAATTAACAAGATGACTGATAGTAGAAACACAGAGCTGAAGAAGATAGGTGGGGATTGGCTCAATTAGAGATGATTAGGAGTTTACTTGGACCCACCAAATATTTGGACATATGCAGAAAAGAGACATGCAAACCAAGGGGTCTTATGGGGGTATAGGGCACTAGCATAGTTTTAACTGGTGCCATGCTGTCCAGGCAGCATGTGGAAAGATCAAAACAACTCAACACTCAGACGCAAATAAAGAGTCAGAATCAAAGTTACCAAGCACAACAAGCAATGATCAGTATTGAACTCTGGGAGACAGAAGTTAGAATACAGACACAGATTTATAAAGGAAATATTAGGCAAACAATCTAATACACAATCCATAATAACAAAGTGTACGAAACACTATGAAAATCGACAGCTTGGTAACACCTTGGGTGGTGATACTTAATCAATGATCTAAGAAAATCAAAAAAATACATGTGAAAGGAATAAACAAAACACACCACAAGTCCGGTGTCTGAGTACAAATGGAAAGTAAGGCTACCAGGTTCTTTACTGTTGCAGGATTCAAGCTGCTCATCGTGCCAAATGTTTTCTATTTTTGAAGGGTCTGGTTTACAGTCCGGGTAGTTTAGCACTAGAATTCTTCTTCTGCGAAGCTATGCTGTTTTGATTGAAGCTGTATGTGGTTTATTTTCCACACTACAAGGTATAATTAAAATCTTATAAAACCTATATTACATATATAAACCTAATTACTTATATATAGACATATTCATGCATATGGCAGGTGTTATATTTTATATTATAGGTATGTACTGTATATAGATATTAGTAACAAAAACTACAACAGCTGATGGGATTGGGATGTTCAGTCATCTTATCCCAATCCCATGGAGCACATCTGTGCAGCAAAATATAAGTCAGTAAACCTAAATAAAGTATAAAGTAATAAATTCTTCAATCTACCCTTACCTTATTATAACTCCAAACCACTTGGCTTATATATTATATTTTTGTCCTTGTCACAAATGCTGATCTCATGTTAGACTTATAATTAACTAATTCCCAGGATTCTCTGATATTGCATGTGACTGAATCCAATCCAAGTCATGAACAAGTATATTGAAGAGGCATTAGATCAAGGTTTCATTCGCCCATCCACTTCTCCCACTGCCTCAGGTTTTTTCTTTGTTCAGAAAAAGGATGGTTTACGCCCCTGTATAGAATTGTTAGGTGCCGGCAATGCCATCATAAACAAAAAAAATTAAATGCGGAAGGAAGTGCAGGGAAAGTGAAAGTGATACATTTTGCCACTATGTTTGCACACAGCGGAATTGGTCCTCTGCATTTAACCCATCCGTGCAGTTAAACACACAAATACACACACACACTGGTGTGAGAAACACAAGGGAAAACAGAACAACGGGGGAACAAACAACATGACAAACAGGGGAAGACAAGACAACACCATGGAAGAGATCCACTGCTTTAGCTGGCGAGCGTCATCTCTCTGGTGCTGGCGAGGGGATGCGGCTCTCAAGGTCCTCCTGGTGTGGCTCCTTCAATCCCGAGGGGCTAATTGTCCCCATGCGCTCCTGAGCCATGGAATCGTGTGCAGATGACATTTTATGGTCCTCCTCTGAGGTATAGGAGGGAACATGCCGGGATACGCCGCTGGTAGATGTTCCTCCTCCGGGTAGTGGCTTCGCAACTCTGCCAGCCAGGCGTACGGATCATCTGGGGGAGTGATATCACCAGTATAGTGCGACTCTTTTGGGCTATAGAGCTCAGGATCATAGGAGGTCTCGCCCCCCTCCTCAGGAGGCACGCACACAGTAAGACACCAGCCCATGCAACCGGGGGAAAGGGTATTTTACTCCAGGTCACAATGCTACCATGAAATAATGAGAGCACCGTAACAAGATTATAGAGGATTAATTAGTATTACTAAGAAATATTAGAGCAACTCTGTGGTGCCACTGTTATTACCAAATTGAACCTTCGAAGATTCTATAACCTCATCCGGATGAAAGAAGGAGATGAATGGAAGACTGCATTTCTCACCACCAGGCTATACGAATATATGGTTATGCCTTTCGAACTTTGTAACACTCCGTTTTCAGGCGCTTATCAATAATGTCCTCAGAGACATGATAGGACATTTCATTATAGCGTATATTGACGATATTCTCATTTATTCTGACACTCTCAAAAATAACATTCATCAGGTCCGTCAAGTCCTCACCAGGTTACTACAGAACAAACTGTTTGTTAGGCGAGAAATGTGAGTTTCATGTACCTTTTACCACCTTATTGGGTTACATTATAAGCGCCACCGGGATCATCATAAATGATCACAAAGCAGATGCGGTTTCCCAAAGGCCTATCCGCAAAAATGATGAGGGATTTATAGAAGTTTTTACTTTATTAAATTTTAGTAATTTTAGTAGTTACGGCTATCCTTAAGGGAGGCTCCAAGTCCCTGGTTTGGTCTGATCAGGTGGAACAGGCCTTCTTAAAGGGCTTTTAGTACTGCACCCATGCTCAAACACCCCGACCCTAGTCTTACATTTTTTATAGGTGGATGTGTCAGAGACAGGAGTGTGAGCTCTTCTGTCTCAGAGACAGGGTACCCCTCCAAAATTGCATGCCATCGCATTTTATTTACATTAACGTCCACAGAGAGAAATTATGGTTTCGGAGATCGAGAACCTCTTGCCATGAAACTGGCCTGTGAAGAATAGAGGCATTCGCTTGAGAAAGCCAATCATTCATTTTTAGTCCTTACAGATAATAAGAATCTGGAATATCTGCAAACTGCCAAAGACTGAATCCTCGCCAAGCTCATTGGTCCTTGTTTTTCTCTTGTTTTCAGTTTAAAATTTTATATAGACCTGGCTTCCGCAATGTGCTTTCAATATGTTTACAGTGTAAGACCCCCAAAACACTGCCAGCAGGTAAATTAGTTCCGTTACTTATCCTGGCCCAACCGTGGTCACATTTGGCCATTGACTTTGTTAATGATCTCCCTGCTTCTCAATCTTACACCACCATTCTTACTGTTATTGACAGATTTTCACAAGACGTTCGGCTTATACCTTTTTCTGCATTACCCACTGCATTTTAAATGGCTGAAACCGCTGCTTAATTGTGTTTTTGTTTTTTTTGGGATAACGGAGCAGATTTTGTCTGAGAAAGGTCCCTAAATCACGTCCATGGTTTGGAAACCATTTTTTAAAACAATTAAGGGTTTCTGTCATTCTTACGTCTAGCTATTATCGCGAGTCTAATGGTCAGTATAAACGGATGAACCAAGAACTGCACAAGGTTGTACTGTTTTAATAATCAGAAAGATTGGGCCCATTATCTGCCATGGGCGGAGACAGCCCATAACTTGTTGACCAGCTCCACTACAGGTTTGACATCTTTTAGTGTACGCTTGGATATCTTCCATAATGTCTTGGTCTGGCACTCCAGCCGATTTTCTTTGCTGTTGAAAACTGAATGAGACGGACTGAGGAGCAAACTCCTCAATGCATCAAATCTGTGTAACAGCGCCAGCGGCATCAAGCACCATATGGGTGGACAGGGTGTGGCTATCCACACGGAACTTCAGGTCCATGCAGGGAAGTAAAAAGCTATTACCCAAATACATTGGTCCCTAAACATTTTTTAAATGTGCTAATAATGTTGAAACCTGTTGTCTCAGGTCCATTGGACTAAGCCCTGCCTCTACATGGCTGCTGGACTCCTGACGATGTGGGGCAGGTCTTCAATATCTGGTCGAGTGGGAGGGGTATGGCCCAGAGGAGAATAGCTGGGTTCTTGCCTCCGATGTGCTGGACCCAGATTTGATTTTGGACTACACCCTGGGAGACCAGCTCCTTGTTCTAAGGGACGTCCTAGATCTTCAAGTGCCTCCAATAGTCCTAAGAGTCAACGCAAGTGGCTTACCAAGGACACCAAGGTCCATCTTCAGAAGAACAGCAGTATTCGAGATCATCGCAGGCATTCTTGTTTCTCGTTATGCCCGGACTTTAGGGAGGTGGATACTGTCACACATGCTGATCGCACGTGATACTTTCAATTAACAAACTCTAACTCTAACTTCTCTGATATTGCATGTGACTGAATCCTTTAATCAGTACAAAACGAGACCCGCATTGCCAGAATTCTGATTCCTTACAGTATTTAGTTTTGTTGTTTTTGAATAGCTCTTTGCGAAGTATTGCCGTTTTCTCTGTGCATACTTAGTTGTTATTCTCATATCTTGTTAATTATTATTCCGGTTTCCATATTCCCTGTTTGTCTACGTACTTTTTCATATTTTGTATTTTTTCCCTTTTCGTGTTTTTTGCGCTTTGTATTTTTCCGGTTTTCGACCCAACTTGGACTTTGGACTACAATTCTCTGTGTTTTCCCTCAGATCAGCCAACTTCTTCCACCGGGTGCATCTCTATTCTATTCTGTCACGTTATAGTCCTTTAATATAAATCATTTTACTGTTGCTTGCAGGAAAAAATTAAAGGTAGGGGGTTAAAATTCAATTCCAGCCTCGACCTATTTGTTTAAAGCTAAACTTTAATTACTCATTATAGGTTAGATAATGTGGTCCAGTGGCTGTGCTACAGATTATTCTTCTTTGTGGTTAATCCAGGGAAAGGAGAGTTAAAATGGATATCTGTTCTATGACAATCAGGCGTTAATTATGCAGGGGAGCCAGTGGAGCATGGACAAGTCCAATGTCATTAACACACCCGTGGCCCATCTCTATGAGAAGGGCACTCATTACTTTATATTATTCTGAAAGGAGCATCAGTTATATGCTGGGAAAACACACACACACTGCCTGCCAAGGTGTCTGCATGAAGACAACATGACAGACACACCTGTGTGAGGTGCATTCACAATTTTCAGAGTATCTCAAGTTACACCAGATGAAGTTTAAGGAAGAAAACACAAACTATCATTGTTAACCATTATTACTACACAATAGTCAGATAAAACTGTGCAATGATATTAAAAAATGAATCTGCATTGTAATGTTAAAGGAAAACAATGCTGGGATAAATAAATAAATATATATATATATTGGTTTAAGCACTAACAGTGCTGGAATCCTATTGTTTGTGTTTTTATCTTTATTATTGCACCTCTACCTCTATGGCCTAGTTAAAGTTATAGTACCATTCTTTCTTAGACACACACACAAACTGACTTTGGCTTTTCTTCTTTCCAATGGATGTGGTCAGACAGTTTATTACCTATACCTATATTCAGTAAGCAGTTACACTCTATGACATATAAATATAACTATATGAAAATCAGGCTGAAATAAATGGCAGTATTATTTTATAATTACACACATTAAAAATATTCAAATGAAACATACTGCACAGGGAAAAACAAAAACCGATGGGATCCAAAAATCAACACAGCTAGTATCTAAAATCACAGAAAAATCCTTAAAGAAAGAAAGCACACAAAACTAGGCTCACCAACACTCTGGATGGTGAAACAGTCTGAAAAAATTAAAACAGTAGTTACTTCAGGAAAGTGTAGAAATCCACACAGTTTACAAAACTAAGGCAAAATATCACAAAAACTAGGCTTTTAGAGGAGATAACATGATATAGCAACAAACAGTAATGCAGTAAATGCGTATTGATGATCTGTGGGTATCTACAAACCCAACTGCCTATTTTGCATCTGCAGAGCACTCACATAACTGGAATCAGGTGGATAGGCAATTTCTGGGACTGCGGCTTTCTGGGTAACTTTGTTCGCTGTTATATCTGGAATCCAGTGGTTTCTTGGCACTCTCTTGTAGCCGTGTACTTGACACTCTCAGATGAAGAACAAAGCAAAGAACAGGGTGATCTCTAAAATCTTTCTACTTTCACCTCCATGTAAAACTCTAACATAAAAAGTTATGATGATGAATTTAGGTTTAGAGCTCAATGTTAAATATGAAAAAAGAAATATTTTCAATTGTTTTTAAACCCCCATAATTACTCCTTGTTAATCAATATACTTTTCATGCAGAAACAACCAGCAAACAGATGTGTAGACATGCACTGCTGTAACACTGACATTGAAGTGCACCGCTAGTTATGACTGCTGCGGAAGAAATCTGCAACCAAAGCTAAGTTTACTATATGTTTCACCTAATTTTTTATATTATTTCACACTCACACCTGCACTGAGACAATATTAAACACACATTTTAGATTTCAGAGCTTAACGTTTTTTTTTTATTTACAGGATCTGACAAAAAATGATCATCCGATAGCGCAGAATTTGCGAATACAATTATGTCACACATTCAGCTGTTGCAGTGTGTAAAATGCAGAATGTTCAGCCAGTCTTTCTCTGTCATTAGTGATAATTATATTGAGCCTGAAATGGTGAGGGTTGCGTCAGGGAAGGGCATCCGGCGTAAAACATGTGCCAGATCCTAATGCGAGGTGACAGGGAAAAAGCCGAAAGATGAAAAAAATATTTGTAATAATTTCACTCTAATTAAAAACCTGATAGAGAAGATATCAGTTTGGAGGTGCGCATCCAGTGATTAGAGACAGTTAGTGAAAGTGATAGCAGTCCTGCTACGGTAAGGGAAAGTCTAGATGCATAGGACATAGTCATAAAACAGGGCTAGTTAAACTGTGACAAACCAGAGCCAAGGCCAGGGAGCAGACAAATGGAATAGCCTAGCTGCTTAGAGTCGTCACCTAGGGTTCATCATATTGAGACAGTGTCTGTTGAACAGGCTAAATCTAAATATAGAAATATAAAGAAATATAGAAATATACAAATTTAATAATACAGCCTGCACCGTTGACCTGAAGATAGGACTATTAAATATTAGGTGTTTAAATTCTAAATCGCTTATTATAAATAAACTTATTACTGATCAGGAATTAAATGTACTTTGTTTAGATGAAACATCGATCAAACCGGATGAGTATATAGTATTAAATGTAGCTAGCACTTCTGGACATAATTACATATTCCAACCATGTTTAACTGG
>JAOUQV010316957.1:0-12700 GCA_028565295.1 Aspidoras spilotus
CAGTGAAACTAAACAACGTTCCTCCAGACCAAGGTGCTACACACAACATTAAAGTGCACTAGTGCAAACAGTACAACAATAAATACAGGACAGTACAAACAATAAATACACAACAGTGCAAAACAGAAGTAACCCTCTCTCTTTTGTTCACTCGCTTGCTCTCTCAAACACAGAAACACACAAGCACATTCACAAATGGGTTTGTCAAAAGGGAACCTGTCCTTTTTGGATGGGATTAATTTTCAAAAATAATTCTCTTTAGCTCAAATGTGGCTGATGAACGAAGGCATGCTTGGTGTCTGAAGTTTGCTTTTTTTGTACTTACAAATAATAAATTCAAGCTTGTAGCTTTCAGTTTAGCACCACACTGTGCAAATCATCACAATCCCTGTTTATAGCATAAGGAGTTTTGGGAAAAAGATAAACTAATCCTCATATACACTCACCGCCCACATATTGCTAATATAAGGTTTGACCACATTTGCCTTCAAACCTGCCATATTTCTTTGTGGCATACTTTCAACAGAGATGATGCTGTATTCTGCATTCCCTGGTTGTAACGAGTGGTTTTCTATCTTTTTAAACCAGCATTTCTATCATTTTGAACCAGTCTGTTTATTGTCTTCGGACCTCTCACATAAACAAGGCATTTCCTTTTACACAACTGCCCCTCACTGGACATTTTCTCTTTTCATGATCTTTCTCTGTAAACCCTAGAGATGGTTGTGTGTGAAAGCAGTTTTTAAAATACTTGTCTTGACCAGATTGTCTTGAATCCAACAGACATTCCGCGTTCAACGTCACTTAAATCGCCTTCTTTCCACATTCTGATGCTCGGTTTGTAATTCAGTATGTTTTGACAATCTCAACATGACTTATACATAATGCATTAAATTGCACCCATGTTATTGGCCATCTATATATTTGTGTTAAAAGCAATTGGACCTGTGTACTGTGGACCTAATAAAGTGGCCATTGATTATATTTCTCTCTGCCATTGTAAAAATATTTGAAGTCCGGGTGGCATGAGCGTCCTTGCTGTTTTCTTAGTCATATATGTCTTTGGAACCACTCTTAGTCTGACCCATCACCTAGGACCTGTTTGCCTTAGAAGACCCTACATGGGGCATTAAACCCCAGACAAGATAGCTCCTAGGATCTTTCGAGTGCTCAAACTCCACCATGATAAGGTGGCAGTTTGAGGAGGAGAATAAGCTGCCAGAAAAAAAATTACTTTAAAAAATTTCAATAATAAAAAAGTTTTTTCAGGCTGCCTTCCTGCCAACACACAAACCTTGTTTTGCAGAATACGTTTCAAGGCTCAACCACTAAACAAACACAGGGCAAGAAGTCTTATTTCCTAAAGCATGGAGGAAAGTTGTAATTTTCTAGCACCAAAATAAAGACAGTTATTTGTATTTAAATGCCTGCAGACTGTTCATCATCATTGGTGCTAAAGGGAAAATAAATAGATATAAATATATAAAATATAGAACAAGGGAAACAGTTAGTGGTTGGGTGCCTGGCCAAACAGCACTTTAAACATGACTTGCCTTGATTGGGAATCAAACTGGCGATCTTTTTGTCTCAGATGTCTATGCTATCTATTAGGCTACGGCCAGTGTCTGGGCTCAAGTCTAAAGAAGTGCTTAATACTGTTATGACCGGTGCCTTGATAACTTGTGCCACACAGGCCGTGTTCATTTCATGTAGAATTTTAGTATTATCCTGCTTGAAAGAAGTATAGATGCCATAAAGAATTGTACATAGTCTGCAATCCGCCACAGGCTCATGTCCAGACTCAAGGTCTCCCAGCATAAAAGTCAGCATGTGCTAGCTCACCTTTTTCCCATAGTGCATCCTGGTGCCCATCTTCTCCTAGTATATAACACAAATTTTCTCATGTCCATGTGATGTAAAAGAAATGTGAATCTTTAGACCAAACCGTTATTCAGTGGTTTAATTATCACTTCCACATGTCCATTGTAGCTATTGGTGGTCAGCCATCTGTAGTTCAGTATTCACTCACTCAACTGCTTGTTAACACAAATATTTAATCAGCCAAGCACATGGTCACATTTCAATTCATTTAGTCATGTAGAGATGGTAAAGAAAACCTGCTGAAGTACAAACCAATCATCGATTTAAGTGACTTTGAATAATGTGACATGATTTTTGGTTTCCAGATGGTTGGTCTGAGTATTTCAGAAACTGGTGATTTACTGGGTTTTCTGGTCAGAAAAAGAGAAAATATCCAGTAAGGGGCAGTTCTGTGGATGAAAATGCCTTGTGAATATGAGAGGTTAGAGTAGAATTGGCAGACTGGTCCGAGATGATATAAAGGCAACAGTAACTCGAATAACCAAGAAATATTATCATCTCAGTTGAATGTATGCCTCGATGAATTAAGGCAGTTCTGAAGGCAAAAAGTTCTATTAGCAATTTGTACCTAATAAAGTGGCCACTGAGTGTACAGAAAACTCCTAACTTAGCTGGTGCTGACAAACCTTTGACTGGGTAAATTTGTATATATGTGCATGCATACACTACCCACATACACCACATGTCAGTGTGATGCTAATGGTGTTCGCTTCATGTGCGGGGACATTTTCAAACTGGGACATTATGGGTAGAGTACATTTTCCTGGACACACTCTTATAAACCGGGACACCTGGCAACCCGATCTGCAATGGTTTTGTGAGCACTCTGGGAATAAGTGAAAAGCACGATTGCTCATACTCCAATTGTTTATCCTGTAATCCCCATAAGGATTTCTGTTGCATTTATAACATTTGTGTTTCCACTTGCTTTGTGTCGCACTGCTCAGTATCCAAGCAGACAGCCTGGAACTCCACCTGCACTGAGCCATCACAGCAGCGGATCAGTACACACACATGGCTTTTATGTTTAACGCCTCCGGGACGCACAAACATCCCTTAACTGCTGCTGCTCCTGTTTTCTAATACTTGTCCACCTAATGCTACACAACTGGAATGGATAAATAGTTATATAGAATATATAATAATGTATATATACATTGCATGTTTTGTCTTCAGTTGTGCTTATACACTAACAGAATATTTTAGTAGGTAAAAAGGTTCACTTACTTGTTAACACAAATATCTCATTGGCTTAATGCAGTTAGGCATTGCCGTGCAAACAGAACATCAGAATGGGGAAGAAAGGTTGAGGTGACTTAAGTAACTTTGTATAATGAGGCATGCTTTTTGGTGAACAGATGGAAATATTTCGGAAACTGTTGATCTACTGGGATTTTTACGCACAACCTGTTTATGGAGAACAGTCTGAAAAAGAGAAAATATTCAGTGAAGGAAGGTTCTATAGACAGAAATGCTTGTTTATGTGAGAGGTCAGAGGACAGACAGCCCGGGTTATATGACAGAAAGGCTTTAGTAACTCAAATAACCACTCGTTACAATCAAAGGAATGCAACCTTATATAGGTGTACCTAATAAAGTGATCGGTGTCAGTTCCAAAAATTCTCAGCATTATTAAACAATATTGGAAGAACAGAAACATATCAAAGAGCTCAAACATTCCTGTCAGGACAATTAGTTTAATAATATACAGGTGGACGGTTAAGGCACTAATGATCTACGACAGGTGCACCACACAGGATTTCACAACATGCTTTTAGGCTAATGATAAGGACTATATGAAAAGAAGTAGCAGCCAATTTGAAAAGATTTTCAGGGTGAACTGAGAGAAGCAGGGATGGCTAGAACAATAATAAATTATTGAATCATATATTTACTCCTACATCTCATTATGAGTGATAAACATCACTAATAAATGTGAGGTCATTTTAAAGAAATATCCCGTAATCCTGGTCAGACAAAAACCCAAATATAACTTATTGGTAGTAATGTACATTAGGTTTTTATATTTACGGAAATAAGGGTTTTGATCCTATTACGCCAATTATTATGATCCTAAGTACGCCAGCAAGCATTCCATCGACACACTGTATAATACTTCTGCTTTGCACAGTATTATGCATGGGAGCATTACAAGTTACCAAAGAACAAATGGATCAACAATCTTCCTCTCTGTGTTTTTCTCGATTTGTCTTGAAAGAAATAAATAGAAAAACAACAAAATCATCTATCTACAGCTGAGAATCATGAATGAGGCCGAGGCTTCATTGGGCAGTTAATATTGGTAACTTCAAATAAACCTTCCCAACTTACGTAGAATTATCACTAATATGACTAGATGACGACAATAAGACAAGTTTACTTAGTAGTAGTTCTAGTAGACAATTTGTGCCAAAAGTAACTGATTTATTACACTATACAATTTAAGTATTTAAAGTGAGTAAATATTTTGGTTTGTTTAAAATCCTTAGCTTCTTATTCTCATATCAGCTGAAAAGCTGATTTTATTAGTTACACTGTCACCAAAAAAGATACTCCTCAGGTCTATTTTTGTTCCTCAAGGTATGATTCCATTATGTGTTGTGACCCAGATTAGGTTAAATGCAGAGAAATAATTTCCATACAGACATCAATAAAATGGCACGGTGGCTAGTGCTACCGCCTCACAGCAAAACCTGGGTTTTGCTGGGTTCCATCTCCAGGTGGGTTGACCTGGTAAATTTCTGTGTGAAGTTTACATGTCCTTCACATGTTTGCATGGGTTTTCTCTAGTTTTTTTTATGAATTAATCATTATTATTATATTGCACAATAACTGCACTATAACACTTATCAAAGGTCAACAATTAAATCATTATGATTCCTCTCTGTTTATAACATGTGTGCAATCATTTTCAGTATAATGGTCATGAAGGTATTTTGAGACAATGGTATTTATATAGAATATAGTAAAAGAGACATGATGGATGCTGCTGTTCACACATTATGTAATGCGTACAATTATTTCACATGAATTGTTGGATTGACAGATTCTCTGTAGACATTCAGCTAAAAGGTACACCATTGTGTTGTTTTTCCTAAAGACATTCTGACGATGTTCTGCTGCTAATACTGCTCATCACATCCACCTACATTTAAGTCAGATTATATTACTAGACCATTTATTTTTGTGTTTGATTTTATTTATGTTGAAAACAGAAGAGTATGCGCATGTAAATCCAGCCACATTCTGGACAGCATTTGAGTTTCTCTTTCCGATAAATGGAGTTTAACTTAAATATATTAAACTTTTCTAGCAGACAGAGGGCTAGCGCTTTTTTTTTACAATATTATGTATATATTCTTTGGCTCCTGTCTCCACCAATATGCATTTCTTATCTGTTTTTCAGCTTTACGTTGTGAATCATATGCGCATATTACATTATGCTTAGCATGTCTTTCAACACAGTGAGGGATTGTTATGGGTTATAGATAGAGTTCCTGTTTGTTTGTGTGTCCATTGCATTAAGAACTCTGTGAAGCATGCTATTGTTCTATTTTGTGAATTTGCACCATTTAACTGTAACAATCTTGATCAGCACTATTTTTTTTTCTAACTTTGTTTAAATCCGCCCACCTAATCCATATGTGTACTAGGGAGTTTTGACTCTTTTACTGTCCTTGCAAAGATGAAGAATCTCATGTGTGGGTGAAAAAGGAAAACATTATTTGAAAATAGGGTTAGGGGTTATCAGCAAATGCTGATTAGATCTGAAATTATGAACACAAAATGTTTCATTTTGGTTATTGGTGTCAAGGTTGCATTGCATGGGTCATGTAAAGGATGAGTGGAATGAAAATTAATAAAATTGATTAATTGAATACATTTGTTGTTTTAAAATTAGACACAGATTCTAATTTTAAACTTTTTTCTTCTTTCAGCTTTTCCCTGCCACCAGGGGTCGCCCTGCATTTGAACTACAGATACTAACAGTGAAATTAAATTAAATTGTAAAATGTTTGTTGAATAAATGTATAATGGATAATTTCTTAAACTTATTTCTCAGGTACATCCTTGCTAGTAAAAGATTGAACCCCTTTTACCTTCATAACCGTCTTATTATATACGTGTTATACTTCCAACATAGATGGTATTCTGCATTCCTTTGATGTAACGAGTGGTTATTTAAGTTGTAAAAGGTGGTTATTTGGTACTCTAACCATTTTGTCCATTCTCCCCTGGTCCCTGGTCTTGTTCTCTGCTAACCCTAGATGTGGTTGTGTGTGAAAATCCCAGTAGATCAGCCGTTTCTGAAATACTTTGACCAACCCGTCTGGCACCACCAACCATGCTACGTAGAGCAAAGTCACTTCATTCACCTTTTTTCCACATTGAGTTGTGCTCATGTGATTGGCTGATTAGATATTTGTGTTAACATTGTGTTAGCATTAATGTTAAAAGTGTCTGTTAATTGTGTTATTGAGCATGGTTACAGCTCAGACTTCAGAAGTGTCTGTTTTTTAATGTTTTTTTTGATAGTGTCTTTCATCAGCTAGAATCAGCTAGATAATCCAGTAGGCAGTATGTGAGGCATGGGTGAAATTCCTGACTGTGCTACTACTGTATCAATATTTATGGCACGAAAATGACATTAAAACAGATTAAATTAGACTTGCTGATACCTGCAGAATTCCTGATAAATGCTCAACATAAATATAATCTAAAAGCTTGCACTGCAACAAGTTCACACCACATGCCGCCACCTACTGCGTAGGAGTGTACTGACAGTAATAGTGCTGATAATGTCAAAACAGGAATATGTATGAAAATAAACCTGAAATATCAGGATGACCACATCTAAAAGAGGGTTTACAACTTTCGAGGTCAGTTCAACCTTTAAAATAATATCTGATGAAAAACAGGAGAGACAGATGCACAATGAGAGAGTAATACACTCTTCATTATGGAATAAATATTTATAATAAGAGTGCTATACCTAAACAGAGATCACACTGCCTGAGTGGGTTTTATATATACCGTATATACATGGTGCTGGTTATAAAATTTGAGTTTGATGGTTATAACTGACAAATAATGAAAAACCCAAATTCAGTGTCTCTGAAAATTGGAGAGGAATACAAAGTGCTCTAAAATTTCCTGTTAGATGGCTGCGCTGACTTCGGTATTGATATAACACATTGGACCTACACTAGCAGATGACATGATTCCCCAAACCATCACTGGTTGAGGAAACTTCACACAAGAACTCAAGCAGCTTGTATTGTGTGCCTCTCCACTCTTTCTCCAGACTCTGAGTCTTTGATTTACAAATTAAATGCAAAATTTACTTTCATCTGAAAAAAAAAACACATTAGGCCAATGAGCAACAGTCTAGTTCTTTTTCTCCTTAGCCTAGGCAGAACGCTTCTGGCGTTGTCTCTTTGTCATTAGTGGCCTGATACAAGGAATGCGACAGTTGTAGCCCATGTACTGGATACGTCTGTCTGTGGTGATTCTTGAATCACTGACTCCATCAGCAGTCTACACATTGTGAATCTCCCCCAAAGTTTTTTATTGGCCTTTTCTTAATGACATTTTTAAGGCTGCGGTTATTCCTGTTGCTTGTGCAACTTTTTCTACCTCACTTTTTTAAATTTCCACTCAACTTTACATTATTTTGCTTGTAGACAGCAATGAATTTTGTGGCATAACCTCCTTGTATTGTGTCGATGACTGCCAGTGTCTTCCCCATGATTGTGTAAGTTGCTGACTAAGGGACCATTTTAAACACTTAGGAAGCATTTGCATATGTTAAATATTCTAATTTTCTGAGATTATTTCATTGGTCGTAAAACATAATCATCAACATTAACATAAATAAACATAAATAAGAAATAGATTACTGTGTTTGTAATGAATCTATATAATATATGTAGTTCACTGTTTGTATTTAATTAATGAAATAAATTAACTTTTTGATGATAATCTAATTAAATGAGATACATCTTGAAGCAATGACTCCAGCTGCAGTCCAGTTTGAATCTCTCACACATTTTTGGGCTTGACCCAAGAATTGCAACAACTGAAACCCATGTCTTGCATATGTCTGTGCATGGTGGTTCTTGAAGCACTGACTCCAGCACTGACATCCTCTTTAGCAATGACCTTTTGTGTCTTGCCATGCTTGTGCAAGGTGTCAAGGTGTGTTCTTTTGGACAAATGTCAAGTCAGCAGTCTTCCCTATAATTGTGGAGCCTACAGAAGTAGATTGCGGGACCATTTAAGACCATTTAATAGACCATTTAATTGCCGTTGCAGGTGTTTTAAGTTAATTAGTTTATTGTGGTACCAGGTGTCTTCAATATTGAACCTTTTTACAATATTATGATTTAAGATGGATGTATGGATGGATAGATAGACAGACAGACAGACAGACAGACAGATAGATAGTAAAAGTAAACAAAACATTAAACGGAAGAGTTGCCTTTTATTGTGGCTAAGACACACCTGTGCAATCATCATGCTGTATAATCAGCGTTCTGAGAAAATAGAGAAGAGAGAAAATAGCCTCTTGTGTACATAGAAAAAGTCTTAGACCTTTTGTTCAGTATATTTTGTCTCTTACTCCCCTTTTATTTATATGACATTCTCTCTCTCTCTCTGTCTCTATCTGCATATGTTTTTTTCTGTCTTGTCTGTGATGTGGTCCTTCTTCCCATCTTCTGTTTATTTTCCTCACATTCTGTTATCTTTCCTCACATTTCCTTTCTGTTTCTACTGCCTTTCTCTCTTGCCTGTATGTGTGTATGTGTGTATATGTGTGTGTTTGATCGCTCTCTATGTTTCTATTTTAAACACTTTAATTTGTTTGTTGTTCTTGTTGTTGTTGTTAACATGTAATTAATTAAAATATGTTAAATTATAATAGAATTATTATTTTACTTCAGAATAATAAATGAATAAAATAGCTGTAAATTACCATTTTGAATTCATTCATTCTTTAATTCTTTTCTATTTCAATCTACAAGGGGTCACGGGTCATCTGGTTCCACCCCGGCAACTATGTGCGCAAGGGCAGGAACAAGCCTAAACAGTGTGCCAGTCCATCACAGGGCACATAAACACACTCACATTTACACACTTAGCGCCAAATTGGAGACTCTAATTAGCATCGCAAGAATGTCTTTGGAATGCGGGAAGAAACCGGAGTACCCTGAGAAAACCTGTGCATACACTGGAAGAACATGCAAATTCCACCCAGGGCTCAAACCCTGGACTTTCCTGCTACAGAAATTCAACTGCACCATTATGATGCCCCATATTAAATCACACAGAAAAAAATCTTTTTTTTACATTTATGTAGCGTTAAGACTCAACTGTTGTATGAGACGTGTAGCCAATTAACGAAATTCTACATCTAATAAAGGCGAGTACATTTATATCACGTCTCTCGTCTTTCTGGTGCTTGACTTTGTCGTATCTTCTCACTTCAGGGTCTTCTCACTTTGTATTTTTTTTATTTTGAATTTCTTAGGAACGCCTTAGGAGCTGTAAAGTACCCATTGATTAGCTGCCAGGTTGACGTTAGTGTACCCAGTATGTTTTTAATGTTGGGAGGAAACCAGAAAAAAAAATCACACATTTGGAGACAGGAGATAAAACTTGGCCCCTTGGATTATATTAAGTATACATTTGTGTTTTTTCTCTCGTCTCTGACTGTCTGCTCTATTTCCCATATTTAAATTTTAATAGCAATTTTGGCATGAAGACTTATCTACATACTCATTCACCCATCCGCAGTTCTCAAAACAATTGCCAGGTCTCGAAAACTTCCAAATCTTCAGTTGTGAGTGTTTGTGTGTTATCTATGCTGACTTGGCCATGTTTGGCATCTCTACTGTCATGTCTCATAATTTCACGGCCGTCTGAACAAAAGGCTCTCACGGTTCAGATGAAGCATGTCAACTGCTCTCTGACAGGATACACTCTCTGCTGCCTGTCTGATTGGTCAGTCCATTGCAGAAAATATGAAAGAAGCAGAAAAAAGTACAGTGCGTCGGGAAGAGCACAAGCGCTTCTCTCTGCTAAATTTTCTCCCCTGCTGCCCTTTCTCAGCTTTCCATCAGCTAAGGTTAATGGAAGAGATCAGGGAAGGTTCTGAAGCACTGCTTTTTGGACAAGGTGTACAGCAAGTCACTTTATAGACGTATTAAGGAAGACTTCTTCTCAGGTCGCATCTGCCACTTTTCCCTGAACTCACATTCTGATGAATTTTCCTATTTATCGAGGCAGAACATTGGGTAAAGTGTGTCTGTCAGTCCACTGTTTCAGTCAGGTTTTCATTTTAGAATTTTTAGTAGAAGTATGTAATGTATCAAATGGGCGGATTAGTATTGAATGTTTGTCATTCAGACAAAAAAGTTTGAAAAAGCACAAAAGCTTTGATTTACTCCAGCTGGAAGTGTTCGATAGGCAGCACAATGGCGCAGTTGTAGTGCTGTTGCGTCATAGTTCGATCCCCGGGTGGGGAAAATCGGAAAATTACTGTGAAGATTGCATGTTCGCCCGTTTTTGCGCGGGTTTACTCTGGGTGCTGTAGTTTCCTGCTGCATTATAAAACATGCATGATATGTTAATTAGTGTCTTTAAATTAGGATAGGAGAGAACTTTATTGATCCCTTTAGGAACGTTCCCTCAGGGAAATTATTTAAACAAAAATTTTTCCTCGGTGTGTGACTGTGTGCGTGCCCTGTCTAGGGTTGTTCTGCCATTGCACCCAGTGATGTTGCAATCCCATGTGTATTAAGCGGAAGTGAATGAATGAATAAGTGTTTGTTATTCAAATACCTAGTGCAGCAGGATGAAATTGAGATTCACAGAAGATGTTTGGCTTGACTCAATAATCTGAAGCAGAACAATTATATTGGTCATCTACTGATGAGCTTAATGCCTCGGTCTGTCCACTCAGCAGATATTAATTTCATTGTATTAATTATCAGCTAATGATCACTGCTGTACAATAACAATATTGAAAAATTGTATTGTTATTGTTGATTTTTAATTTTTTTGCGCCAATATAATGTTCTCTACTACACTTACAAATATGACCAACATGCACAATGATATTGCAAACGATCAGTCTTCACTTTTATTAGTTGGCACAAGTCAATTTATATGTACACTTCATTCATAGGAATTGCATAATAAAGGTTTTAAATGACATTTATAATGGATTAAATATAAAGTCTTACCTCTAACTTTGCAAACCCTGCTGAAATATGAATAATATAGAAGGTGAAAATAATAAACTAGAAGTTTGGTGTTGCCCTTATCTATCGTCTGTGGTATTTTTAGTATATATGATACATAGTTTTTTGATGATTGTGCATTGTATTTTTTTATTATTTTATATATACATTACGAGTTTTGACTAAAGTATATTGTGATGTTTGGATGACTGGATCAGAGCATTTTGTGGGGTGTTTACAGTATGCAGTGGTTATACCTACCAAAAAATTGCTTAAAGACAATTGGTAATCCAGAAACTATTTGATGGTCGCCCAAGGCTTAATTCAAGTTTGTCGGATCTAAATGTTTTGCTGGTTTTGATAGAAAGGTGTCAGACAGACAGAGCAGCACTTCTTGCTGTATATTGAGCTGTGTAGCTGCAGAGCAGTCAGCACAAAATTGATTCATTCATTCATTACCTTCTTCTTAAGCTGGGGTCATGGGCCAGCCAGATCTCTGGGCGCAAGGGCAGGAATAAACCTAGACAGGGGACACGCTATCGTAGGGCACACACATGCACGGCCACACATTCACACTTTAAGGGTCACTTTAGAGACACCAATTCACATAACATAATTCATATAAACCCGCACGAACATATAACATGCAACCTCCACATAGAGTTCGATCTTTGGTCCTTCTTGCTGTAAGGCGACAGCAATAGCCACCAATAACCAAAATTATAATTTTTATTTTGTCATTTATTTTTACTTAAAGTCTTGTTAATACTCTATGTTTAAATTTAAATTTGTGATTGTAATAATCTGTGTGCACAGATTCTTTTTCTCTCTTTTCCCCACATGCATGTATATAAACTCACTCTCTCAAAAAATGTCTTTGAGACCTTAAATCATTTATTTTCTTCCACTTAATCCACAATGGGTCAGCCACACAACCCTAGACCGGGCAGACACAACCCTTGATCGGGCACCAATCTATCGTAGGGCACATACATATACAGACACACACACATTCACAGACTAAGGGCCACTTTAGAGACCAATTAATCAATTATTAGTACTTTAATATTATTAAATAAATCATGCCTTTCTAAATTCTCCTAAAATAATAAGAAAATAACAAAAAATGCAGATCCTGCAGAAACTGGTGATGTGCATCCAGTCAAATTTAAAAAGACTGTTCACAACTGAGTCAGAAGAGTGTGATTTGTAATATTATGATATTATAGTATATGATCAGTCCATAACTTGACTAGGTGTCTGTGAAAATGTTAACAAAAAATGTAATTGTTAAAATTATTCATTCATTCACGCATTTGTTTTCTTCCACTTAATCCACACGGGGTCACAGGCCGGCCAGCCTGGGTGCAAGTAAAGGAACTACCCTAGATATGTAGGGAAGTAAACATTGCATGACACAAATTATTTCAATTATTATTATTATTATTATTATTATTGTTATTATTATTGGCGGCACGGTGGCGCAGTGGATAGTGATGTGGCCTCACAGCAAGAGGACCCGGGTTCGATCCCCGGGTGGGTCGACCTGGGAATTTCTGTGTGGAGTTTGCATG
>JAOUQV010316964.1:0-12700 GCA_028565295.1 Aspidoras spilotus
ATTTCTTTTTCCTTCTACTCAACTTTCCATTAATATGCTTGAATACAGCCCTCTGTGAAAAGCCAGCTTCTTTAGCACTCTGGTGGAGTGCGTCATTGACTGTCTTCCCCATGATTGTGTAGCCTATTGAACCAGACTTTGGGATCATTTTAAATGCTTAGGAAGACTTTGCAGGTGTTTTGTGTTAAATATTAAAATTTTTCTCAGGTTTTTATTGGCTGTAAGCAATAATCATTAATATTAACTCTTGAAAGAGATAATTTTGTTTGTAATAAATCTATATAATGTATGTGTTTAACTTTTTTATTGAATTGCTGATATTATATGTATATAATGTGGCACTAAATTCACCCATTGGGAAGCACTGCAGACCGTGGGTAGCAGTGTATCCTCACAGCAAGAAGATACTGGATCCTGGTTTATTTCTGTTGTTCTTTGGCTTTAATTCATCCTGGGTCCATGTGGGTTTCAGCCCACAGTCCAAAAAGGTGAACTGGACATATCAAATTGTCCACAACTTGTGTAACATGAAAGTAACCTTGTAATCAATATTCTGTCTTAAAATAGAAGTGACATGAAAACTAAATAATAAACAATAACCACCTGATGCAGCGTTTTTATCTTGTTCCTGTTTAGTTACTTCTAGTTCCCCCAAGAACAAAACAAATGTCATTTTAAACCATAACAACCCTGACACAGATAAACCGGGTGAATGAGCGGGATTGAATGAACAATCCTCTCAGCACCACACAATCATTCTGTACATTCTCATGGTGATTAATATTACTTGTCTACATTGAGCCTCACATAACCCCATCACCCAGACCCACCCAAGGAATGTGTCTCTGTGTTAGAAACGATACTGCTTTATGGGGCGTGAATCACTGTTATGGTGCTGAATGCTAATGCAGTGGGAACCGCTGCCATGATATAAAAAGAAGGTACCGGGTTAATGTGAGTTCTCCCCTACATTTCAAAACATGTGTTAATCTTAATTTGTGTTACAAAATTACCTTTAGTGTGTTTGCTTGTATGTATGTAAAGATATAAAGGCTCATTTTTGTCTCTAATTAATAAGCTGCCCCAGAGAGCAGTTCTGGATTGGGTTCTTCAGTCATGACTTTCCTGGAGTCGGGATCTATCCTGTAATCTTTTGGTGCCCAGCCTTTAACCATATCCATTAGGCCACAGCTGCCCTTATTGTGTCTGTGTGAGTGTGTGTGTCCTATAATTAAATGGCCATTCTAGGGTTGCTTTTGCCCTTGCACCATGGATACCAAAATTAGTTTAAATAAATCACTACAAATAAATAAAATCAACGGTATTTCAAATGATAATCAAACCTTTCCAATTAATTCATTAATAAAATGGTAAAGTCTTGGAAAATTACTATAATTTTTTATTTTATAAAATTTTTTTGCTGTAGCTGTTTCGAGAGGCTTCATCTATTACCAGACCTCATTATAAATAAGAAGCTGTTCTTAATGACCTGATTAAATAAATTAAAATAAAAAAATTATGAAAGTCTGACGAACATAGATTCACAGTGTACTTCACACACTGTACACAATACACACACAGCACCAACATACATTTTACAGCAACATACATATGCAACATACACACTATCAACACAAACTATAATAACACACTATACCCAATCTCAGTTGGCAGAGCGTGTGCTGCCACAAAAAGGCAGGAGCATTAGTATTGCATGCCTGAGGCTGCAACAGCTGACAAGTGATAGGGATGCTCAGTCAGTTTATTCCTACATCACAGAGCACATCTTTATGTTATGACAGCGTGTGGAATAAACTAAAAAATGAGTAGATACTAGTTTCTTTTTCTTCATTTTTTTATTTGATCAGGATTAATATTTATTTAGTTAGTTATTTCTTAACGTCACCCTCACCACAAATGGCTATTCTAATGACAGGAAGACAGTTGTACTCATACACAAGTCTCATATCATATGCAAAGTCCATATCAATACACATGTTATTGACAATGTAGTATTTTCAATTTAATTATGGTGCATGTCTTTGGACTGTGGGAGGAAACCGGAGCACCCGGAGAAAACCCATGCGAACACGGGGAGAACTGTGCCACCGTGCCGCCCGATCAGGATTCATAAAAGGTATTTTCTTTGGTAACAGTGTAATTTAAAACATTCATGCCAATAAGAACTTGTGATCAGAACTGAACTAATTTCTGCGCTTCACCTCTGTGTGTCTGTGTGTCCTTGTTTTTTACATGTACATCACACTAAGCTCTTCAGTGATAAAGTAGAAGGTACTTCATAGTATTTCCATGTAAATTCAGCTTTTTCAGTAAGTTCTGATTGTTTTTATGTATGAATGAAAAGCCTGAAATCTTTTACTCTACGTAATCAAACAGTGCACCTCACTCTCCTGTATGTGGCCGTGTGTATTATACGTAGATCTGGCTTTTCCTGCTTTTAGTCCCACATGGAATCAGTCTTTTTTCGCTGACGTCACGAGTAGCGACCTGCCAAGGTGACATTGGGTTGCCAGATTTGGCTACAATCGTTATTTTAACTCAGCCTGAAAGAACTGGTTTGGTTATTAGTTAATGTAATAATAATACTAATAATAATAATAATAATAATAATAATACAAATTTTAAGAAAAGCCCATTACCAATAACCTGCCATAGCTGGTCGCTTGAGCAAGGCTGTTAATCCTTTATCATGGTTGTTTTATTATCAAAACCTCCTGTGGGAGATGTGTATAGATGTGCAATGTCACAAATATCCATGTTTTTCGTACTCATTGATAGTCATTAAATGAGTATCTAAATATATTGTAGGTTTATTTAGTCATGCATGCTGCAGTGAAATGCTTTATTGCCGGGACAACTTCACTACAGTACCCCTGCAGCTAGGAGAGTTAAGGGTCTTGTTAACAGTGACAGCTTGTGGGGCATAAACCAGCAAACCTTCTATCAGTAACACGCTTAGCCACCACTGCTCCAAATTACACTTTGCAAAGGAATCTCAGATTAAAATAAAATGATTATCAGAGAGTGACATTACACATTTATACACATTTGACACAGGAAGATGACATAAGAGAACAGCCATGATAAAGGATTAAGGGCCTTGCTCAACTATGGCAGTTGGTTTTCATATACAACCATCTCATTAATGGTCAGAAATAGAGAAAATATCCAGTGAGCTGTGTGGATTTAAATGTCTTGTTGATAGGAAAGGTCAGAGGAGAATGAGCAGATAGGTTTAAGATGATATAAAGGTAACAGTAACTCAAATAATACTTGTTACAACCGAAAAAATTATAATATTATCTCAGTAAAAAAAATAATCTACGAATTAAAGCAGTTTTGAAGGCAAAAGGAGGTCCAGCATTTTACTAGCAATGATAAAGTGGCCGGTAAGTGTAGGATACCTATGATTTTTATATAATGTCCATACTCCATATGTTTTATTCCACACTGACTGCGTATATACTGTTAGAAATTAATCTGGCACATTTGTAAGTAGTGTAGGATTGTAGAGGCTTTGGCAACCTTGGAGAAGAGTGGCCGAGCTGGGAGAACTCGCTCACGCCTGAGAAAGAAAAAGGTGTGTGTATGATAGAGTTAGTCTGAAGCACCTGGGTGACAGGACAGATTAAGTTTACTACTTTTATTTATTTAGCGGAAATGTAAAAAAAAACTCAATTTAAAGTGTATTCGTATATAATGGAGAGTCTGTGCTCAAACAGTGGCTGTTGACGATGTTATTTGGGAATGTTAAAGTCAGTAGCGTTTGTTCATTTCCTGTTGCTGAACGCTGAATACAATATTTTCTCCTTAAATTTTGATTTGGGGTAAGTAGTATTCCGTGCAGCCGAATTTTTAATATTGTTTTCAATTTGTTTTAAGATTGAGAATGAGAAAATGGTCGTGTTATGTTCATATAGTATGATTTTAGTTAGCTAATTCGTGGTGTTTAGCTGCGCTAGCTGAGATATATCGAGTCGTTACCTCACTCATATCGACAGCCGTCTTGTGTAAACTCTCAAAACATTAATCTTAATTAAACACCAACAAAGAAAATCGGTCGGAATCTGAAGCCCTCTTTGGGTTATAATGAAGAGACTTTGTGCCTCAGAGCAACTTCCTCTGGATTCAAAGTAGATAATCAAATTGGAAACCAGGATGTTTCATACATACACGGTATCTATGTGCCTCGTCTTCATTTGTCTAACTACATACTAAATAGTGTGGCAAAAAGCATGACGTTATCTAGGGCTGCTACCTGTTAATTTGTGATATAGTGTACAAGTGTTTAATACTATAGTGTGCGGTTAAGGACACAGCCAGCGTCTATCGACAGCCTCGCGTGCCACTGCAGATGCAAGTAAACTAACTCATTTCATTTGACTATTGATTAAAGCAAGGTTCAACTTTGGGGTTTTTCTAAAACTACATGCTAGATGAACTTAAATAATTTCCTCTAGATTATTATTTATATAACTTCATCCAGAGTTTCAAGACCAGTGAGTCAGTCATCCGTTCAGAACCAGATTTATAAATGGATGAATTCAATAGTGTACTTTATTTAAATTCACCATTTTATTTGCTGATTGCATAGTGATAATTGAATAAGAATTATATTTCATATCAGCATTCTTTACACACACACACACACACACATAGGTAAAGTAGAAGAACGGACATGTCGATCACAATTGTACTTTTTAACTAATTTGCATGTACACTCACTGGCAACTTTATTAGGTACACCTTGCTAGTAAGATGTTAGATCAGAGCTACCTTAATTCTTTGTGGCTTACTTTCAACAGAGATGGTATTCTACATTCCGTGCTTGTAACAAGTGGTTATTTAGGTTACTGTTGCCTTTCTATTATCTCGAACTAGTCTGCCCATTCATTCTCTGACCTCTCACATCAACAATGCATTTTCGTCCTCACAACTACCACTTACAGGATATTTTCTCTTTTTCGGACCATTCTCTGTAAATCTTAGAGATGGCTGTGCGTGAAAATCCCAGTAGATTAGCAGGTTTTGAAGTATTCAGACCAGCCCATCTGGCACCAACAAACATACCATGCTCAGTCAACTAAACCACTTTTTCTCCCATCCCGATGCTTGCTTTGCACTTCAGCAAGTTGTATCAACCACCTGTACATGCTGAAATGCATTGAGTTACTGCCATGTGAGTGTCTGATTAGATATTCGTGTTAACAAGCAGTGAAACAGGTGTACCTAATAAAGTGAATGGTTAGTGTATTTATTTCCTATAATGTTACTTAATTATAAACTTGTACATCATGCTTTTTATATATCTTACTTAAAAAGTGCATTTTTGTTTCCACAAATCATCTTCTTCTTCTTTCGGCTTCTCCCTTTTATAAGGGGTCGCCACAGCGTGTCAAACTTTTTCCACCTCACTCTGTCCTCTGCATCTTCTGCTTTCACACCAACTACCTGCATGTCTACATTGTCCACATCTATATATCTCCACTTTGGTCTTCCTCTCTGCCTCCTGCCTGGCAGCTCCATTTCTATATATATCAATTGTCCCTCCTCTGCACATGTCCAAACCATCTCAATCGGCCAAGAAGCATTGTAAAAACCAAAATTTCCAGAAGAACTGTGTAAGATTCTCCAAGACACTTAGCAAAGCATAACCACTCAATTACTGTACAATACTGTGCAAAAGTTGTAGTCTCATGCTGCAGAGCAATTATTTAGTCAAAAATAATGGCTGGAATTCCACTAGATTAAAGGAATTAAATATTTAGTTAAAAAAATTTTTGTTTAACTGGTAACAAGTTATATTATTGTTTTTACATGGCCCCTCATGTGTAATGCAAAAATTCTCTGTATTTGCTACATCTAGAGGCTTAGGTTCAGAAACTTCCATTTTTGCACTAATTTTATAAGCTAACATATCAGCTCTTGTCATCTCTATGTACAAGAAAAGCAATAGAACAAGCATAAACCGTTGTGCACATACACACATTCGTCATTGAGGCAGAGGTACTGGATGCCTCACCTCAGGTATTTTCAGTGTTGTTTAACCACAACAAAACTAAATGTTATAAATACAAATACATTTTTCTACACTATGGAATGTTGGGGATTTGATGAAACAATTTAAAACATTATAATGGTGGCTTACAAAGAGACAGAAACAGTCACAGACAAATTGCCATGCGTAATCCAGTTTGTAAGGGATTGCGCAATTCAAGGTGAGCTTATCTTGTTGCTGCATCACAGCTCTCTCTGTATTTGAGCAAGATATACACACATTCAGTGATTTTAACTATAAGAATGATTTAAATTATTGCAAACACATTTACAGCACAGATCAGTGGATGGATATTATTTTATTTAGTTTTAAATGTGTTTGTTTATTTATTGACAGCATGTCCTTGAGCTAACCTAGATAAAGTTATGGTCATCTTTTCCAAGATGACCTCTGCCAACTACAGCCCTAATTGTACTCTGGTTACAATAATGTGGTTTGTCTTAACATTTAATATGACATTGCAAAATCAGGAAAAATAACATATCTATTATATTTGATTTGTATTGAAGTCATGGAAAATTACAATTTTGCTTGTGATTTGGCATCTGTAATCAAGAGAATAATTGGTAGCTCTTGTTTCCTTTGAGTCATACAGGATTTTTGTTATTGTTAATTTTTATGATTGCGTGACTGCAGTGATTTTAAAAGAAATGCGTTTAAATCTCTAATCATTTTGGCTGAAATAAAGCCTTTTACAGAATGTCTTGCTTTTGTGTCTGTTACAGATCTGAACACTTCGGATCAGATATATTTATTTTCTTGTTCTGTAATTTTTTCACTAACAAATTGTTTTTGCTGCATAGGATGCTAAGTAGCCTTTGACAAAGTGTGTGAAGATGAGTGTGACCTCATGGTTTCTGGTCAGCAGCTCGGGCACACGCCACCGTTTGCCACGCGAGATGATCTTTGTGGGCCGCGAGGACTGTGAGCTAATGCTGCAGGTGAAAACGCACACGCGTGCACACACATATATATGAATTAATTATGTGAAGTCTCCAAAATGATCTAAATCCCCACTGTATAACCCATGTCACTTCCAAATCTATAATAATATTTTGCTTAATATTAACCAAAATGTGAAGGGGCGTTAAGATCTCAAAAAATTTACAAAAGGTTAAAAAGGCGTGTATAATTATTTAAAGAACTGAATTTATTTTTTGGGAACGATAACAAATTTTACACATATGGTGTGAACTAGTCTTTCATTAACCATTATTAGATGTTGTATTGATATGGACATGTTTTATTGTACATTGTTGAGATTTACCCAAACAGGCTGTAAATAACATACAGGTCCAACTTAGAATATCGTCAAAAAGTTAATTTATTTCAGTAATTCAATATAAGCAGTGGAATGCATAGATTATATAGATTCATTACAAACACAGTGATTTATTTCAAGTGTTTATTTCTGTTAATGTTGGTGATTATGACTTATAGCCAACGACAACCCAAAATCATTATCTCAGAAAATTAGAGTATTTAACACTAAACACCTGCAAAAGCGTCCTACGTAATTAAAATGGTACACAATCATGGGAAAGACATTGGCATTTATTAAGATTCACCTGTATTATTATATAATGATCTAATATGGCGTGCCTTTACTAAATACACATTTAGCTCAATTAAGTGTTCTTTGTTCAGTCTGGAAGAAAGGTTTTAAACGTTTAGAGCACTCCTAGAGAACCTTTTGCTGTAAGTGTGTATTAACTGAATTAATTTGTGACACAATGGGGGGAAAAATAGGTTGGTTTTTTTATATTATTCTCTGAGAACCCTTAAATCCATAATGTTAGATGCTTTTACGAACAAGTGTTTCTGGAAGTTATTGAGTATCGATAAAGATCATGACCACTGAGCAAGTTTACAAGATGGTCAGTTACTGAACCACATCAAATCCCACAAGTTACTTTACTATGGTCCTGTGATGAGGTTCTCACATGACAACTTGATTTGTGGAGGGAGTCAGACGACATGGAACACCGAGAATAACATTGATTGTCAACGTTACAACGTTGGCTGCATTATCAGGGGCAAGCTCCTACAAGCAACACAAGACGGCATATGGCATGAAGTAAAATGACATAACCCTTAAAGTTTCTAAGGTTTGGCTTCCATGCAACTCATTATACATGGAATGTTATGTATCTTATTTTTTGGTTCAGATTGCTTTAACAGACCATTCGGGGCCTCTTCTGAGTGAATCTTCATGTAGATCCTGGCTCGTATAAAGAGGCATAAATCAATGTCCAAGTGGATTTTGGAATTATAGGCTTAGTACTTTGAACAATTTAAAATTTAATCAGATGATTTTCTTTTCATTCTCTTATCAAAGTTATCAAGTTGTCACATGATATTGCTTACTCGGTGCCTCTAAAGTCCAAGAATAGTCCATCCATTGTCTTTTACCTGCTGACAACCTATACAACGAGAGCCTAAAATGACTTTGCTCAAGTTCTTGGAGTGCTTGAAAAAGTGTTATTGTTATTCCTCTTCCGTCTTGTTTTTCCCTACTAAAATTAATACAGCCCAAACTGCTTTACATACAGATGCTGTTCAAACACCTTCCCGTAAATAATCATGGTGAGATCATGGAATGAATGAGGGAGTTTTTTCAAACTGACATATCAGATGTTTTGATTTACAGCCATGAAAATCAAAAGGCTCAGATATGTCAGTTTGGAAAAACTCCCTCATTCAATACTGTGGGAAATACAGACCCAGGTCCACCAAAGCCCATCAAGTCAAATTACGCACATATTGCAATCATCATTCATTTATATTGGGGCAGTGGGAGATGTCATCTCCATTTAGAGTGATTTATCTGTTTAATTTAGTTTTTCTCTGTTCAGTCTTTATACTTCAACATGGATATACCATAGAAATTTTACAAAGAGGATATGGACATACTTTGTCCTGTCTGAAATATCAAAAGCTCTTAACATTTTATATTTTATGAGTTATGAGGATTTGTTTGGCATCAGGCAGTAAAAAAAAGTGTCCATACATTTCAGTGATAATTTCATGATCATGAGAAATAATTTTTCCAAAATGATTAAAATCATGTTTTTAACCTGTCATATCTCAGACATTTCTGCTCAAGCCGCATAATTTTACAAAACCAAGATCAACAAGGCATGGTTGCAGGCATGCTCCGGCACAACACACTTCACAATTTCTGAGGAAACTGCACTTTATAGTGTAAAAATGTGCTGTTTGTCTAATAATGATGCTGGTTTGTTTTCAATTCGATCATCTTATAGATGGGGAGAACTGAAACTTCTAACTGTCTTCTGCAAGGGTTTGATGGCAGCATTTGAAAATATGCATGCACACTCTCTCCTTCCTTAACTCCCCGCTTTCAAACTGTTTCTTTCTCTAGTATTTTCTTTCTCTGGACTTAAATCCCTCATCCTGGCTACATTAATGTGCTCACTTTTAACAAACTTGGCCTCTCTACTTGTTTTCTCTCAACCTTGTGATCTTTATGTGTAAAAGCTAATTCTGTATGCAACAATGCCTCAGAAAGTGCAATTATGGCTTTAGAAACATGAAATATGTTTGTTATTGGTGACTGTCTGAAATATCTTAAATGAGAATTGTGTAGGTAGAACAGTAAATAAGGTTAAATGTTGCACTTCTTCAAATGATGACATATTGGGTATAGAATATAGACTTCTATACAGAATTATATACAGAACGTTAGACAAAATGTTTATTGTGGTATAAATAGGAATCAGAAATTATATGAAAAAATAAAATAATCATAATTATCTAGTTACACATCGTCTCTTAACACATCTTTTGTATACGATATTACATGATTTGTTTGGAAAATAAAAACATGGCAGATCATTTAAAGAGAATCATGCTTATGGTGAAGCCTGGCAGTATCATGTAAACAAACTGCTTCTTTTCTAGCTGGTACTGGGGCCATAAGGCAGCCTGGAAAGCTCAGTTAGTAGAGCACACACTGTTGGAAAAAGCTATGAGTGTTAGATACTGGGGTTTGACCCTCTAGGGCTGCGACAGCTGACAAGTGATTCAGATGCTCAGTCAGCCTATCCCTATCCCATGGAGCATGTCTGTGAAGCCAACCATCGCAAAGCAATGACAGTGATATGACTGGTGCTATTTAAGTCATTCCAAATACATTTCAAAATCTGCCCGTCAGACAACTGATGAAGGGTAAAAATGACACTTTATAGCTCAATAATGACTACAGGTGAATAAGGAAATTATGATCTACTGTGGTTTGTAATGGCCAAATAAGCTTCCTTACCCATAGCTAAGATCTAAATCATGGCATGTAGAGGTGGTCAAAACAGCATGCTGAAGTGCAAATCAAGCATCAGGATGGGGTAGAAAGTTATTTAAATTGACTTTAAACATGGCATGGCTGAGATTTTCATGCACAACCATCTCTAGGGTTTAAAGAGAATGGTCTGAAAAAGAGAAAATATCCAGCGATCAGCAGCTGTGTGAATGAAATGCGTTGTTGACATCTCTGTTGAAATTATGCCATGAAAAATTAAGGCACAGGGAGATGTAGACACAAAGGTGCAGGAATATAGATACTTGGAATCAACTGTTCAAGCAAATAGGACGTGTGAGGAGGTGAAGAGTGTCAGGAGTGATGTGTGAAAAAAGGGTTGCAGCAAAAGTGAAAGAAAAGGTTTATAAGAGAGTAGTGAGACCAGCCTTGTTGTATGGTTCAGAGACAGTGACCATGACTAAGAGACAGGAAGCAGAGCTGGAGGTGGCAGAGCTTAAGATGTTGAGGTTCTCATTAGGAGTGGACAGGATGGACAGGATTAGGAATGAGAACATCAGAGGGACAGCACAAGGTTTTGGACTTGTGCAGAGGAGAGACAGTGGATATATTGCTAGGAGAATGTTAGAAATGGAGCTACCAGGCAGGAGGCAAAGAGGAAGACCAAAGAGGAGATATATGGATGTGGTCAATGTAGACATGCAGGTAGTTGGAGTGAAAGCAGAAGATGCAGCGTGAGGTGGCTTTGTCTGAAATAAAGAAAAGACCTATTACTTGTCAGTGGAACTACAGTTTATTATAGGGCAGCATTAAATACCAAAAGCCTCTATGCATTAGTTTGTTTTCTATTTTCAAAGGGCAGGACAATGAGCGAGGCAAGATTTGAAGGTGATTGAGGATGTTTCAGAGCTCTGAATCTTCTGGAAACAAACTCTCGGAGATGTCTCTGAGAATTAATGAGGCTGTAAATGAGTTTGGCTCTAGAGCACAGATTGTTCATGATGTGTAGAAGATAAATCTAGGAAAGATAACATTTTACTCTGAACATTTGCTGATACTTTAGTTATTTTTTGCTGTTTAAACTAGAAATTAGTTTATTTAGATTTTTTTCTAATTGGCATCAGGTTTTGACTACATGCTGGGTTTATTTCGTATTTGTGGATTTGCTTTATGTAAGTAATGGAACTGAATCAATCTAAAAGACATGTCTGACAAACAAAACTTTGTGTATATTGATTCTTATGTAAAAATGGTATTTAATTTGGTTTAGTGTGAAACTACAGCGAAATTATTTCTCTGCATTTAACCCAATTATGCAGTGATTCACACGTGTATATACACACACTTGTGTGCCTGGAGGAATGAGCTGCCTTTACAATGTCCTGGGAGCAACCGGGGATGTGGTGCCTTGCCCAAGGGCACCTGTATTGTGACTTTGTGATGCCGGAAATCAAACGAGTGACCTTCCAGTCGCACAGCCAGTTCCTTTACCTCACACATGCAAGTTTATATTCATGATAGTCTAGGCTACGTTTATATTGCACAAGTCATATAAAGGAGACATGGGATTTTCTTTGATACAGCAGTGCTGCCCAGTCTGCTTCTATGCCATTCACATAATTAGACTAAATGTCTTGCTTGCAAATGTTCAGATATGGTAATAAATATAGTGGCACTTTTGGCGTTGTCTCAGTCATGGGTAGTTTGACACAAGGAATGCGACAGTTGTGAATCTCCCCCAAATTTTCGAATTGCCTTATCTTGATGCCCCTTTTAATGCTGCGGTTATCCCAGTTGCTTTTTCTACCACACTTTTTCCTTCCACTCAACTTTTCTATTATTATGCTTGGATACAGCTCTCTGTGAACAGCCTTTTGTGGCATACTCTCCTTGTGGAGTGTGTCAATGACTGTCTTCTGTCAAGTTGGCAATCTTTTCCATGATTGTACAACCGACTAAAACAAACTAAGGGAAAACACATAGGAAGCCTTTGCAGGTGTTTTTGTTCATTATTTAAATTTTCTGAGATAATGATTTTTGGGTTTGGGCGTTACTGAAATGAATTAACTTTTTGATGATGTTCTAATGTATTGAGATGCACTCGTAGAACCATGCTGAAATAAACATGAATCAGCCGGTAGACAAGAGAGGGTATATAAAATGGGGAAAAAACGTACTGCTACAAAAGCTGTACTAGTACATGTTCAAAACATGAGTTTTAAAATTCTAATAATTCAGGTGAATTGTTTACAAGTTTTTCATTATTCTTTTAGAAAGTTTCTCTTTATAAGTCTATATTTACCTTGGTTTCACAAAAAAATCTTTCTAAAGTCGCTGAAGTGCTC
>JAOUQV010317016.1:0-12692 GCA_028565295.1 Aspidoras spilotus
CTCTTTTGAACTCTGGTATGTCACCCATAATGTTGGGTGCATTGCAAAATTTTGAGCAAAACTGTGCTCTTACCCTGCTACTCTTACCCTGCTAATTAAACCTTCACACTCTGCTCTTACCGGTGTCGCTGAGGAAGTCCCTTACCCTTGCTTTGCCCCTGACATTGTTGAGCTACCTGGCTCAGACGATCTCTGGCTTCTGTTCAGGGATCTCCTCTCAAAGGTATTATGGCGCTGTCACGTGAACTAACCATAGCCGGCCGTTTTGGATTCGCGCACTGATTAGATGGCCATATAAGTTGATTCTTTTGTTCACTACAGTGTGCGGCATTAGAGAGACTGATACTAATGCCGAAAGTATATTTTCTTTGTTTCTTGCGATGTATTCTTCAAGTTCAAGTCAAGTTTCTTGTTTCGTTTGTGTTTCTCTGTTTATAAGTTTATTTCTTGTTTGTTTATTTTATTTGTTTATTATTAAAGATCCTCTCTGCATATACTTCTTCCTCCTTCATGTGTGTGTGCCTGGAGTGAAGAGTCCTTGTTACAGCCACTTTGTTAGGTAAGATTTCAGTTGATTGTTAACAGAAATATCTAATCAGTCAATCACTTGGACGCAACTCAATAAATTTAGGCATGTACAGGCAGTAAAGACAACTTGCAGAAGAGTGAACCGAGCACCAGAATGGAGAAGAAAGATAATTTAAGTGACTTTGAATGTGACATTGTTGTTTGTGTCAGACGGGCTGGTATTTCAGAAACTGATCTACAAACCCCATTCCAAAAAACTGTAAATAAAAATGGAATGCAATAATTTACAAATCTTAAAATCTAATATTGTATTCACAGTTGAACATAGACAACATATCAAATATCTAAAGTGAGACAGTTCGAAATTCCATGCCAAATATTGGCTCATTTGAAATATTGTGACAGCAACACATCTCAAAAAAGTTGGAATGGGGCAATAAGAGGCTGGAAAAGTTAAAGGTACAAACAAATGCAACTCATTAGGTCAACTGGCAATAGGTCATTAACATGACTGGGTATAAAAAGAGCATCCTGAATTCGCAGCGGCTCTCAGAAGTAAGGATGGAAAGAGGATTAACAATCCCCCTAATTCTGCACAGATAAATAGTGAAGTGATATCAGAAAGGAGTTTGGCAGTGTAACATTTAATATATTTTAAACATATCACTCTCTACAGTGCATAATATCATCAAAAAATAAAGAGAATCTGAAAAAAATCTCTGTGTGTAAGGGTCAAGGCCGGAAAACAATACCGGGTGCCCAAGATCTTTGGATTATTAGATCATTGCATCACATGCAGGTATGCTTCTGTATTAGAAAACACAAAATGAGCTCAGGAATATTTTCAGAGAACATTATCCGTGAACACAATTCACCGTGCTATCCGCCCGTTGCCAGCTTAAACTCTATAGTTTAAAGAAGAAGCCGTATCTATACAAGATCCAGAAGCACAGACGCCTTCCCCTGGCAAACCTCATTTAAAATAGACTGTGCTAAAGTGGAAAACTGTTCTATGGTCAAACAAATCAAAAATTTTAATTCTTTATGGAAATCAGGGACACCGTGTTATTAGGACTAAGGAGAAGAATAATTACCCAAGTTGTTATCAACGCTCAGTAAAGAAGCCTCTATCTCTGGTATGGGGTTGCATTAGTGTGTGTGGCTGAAAGGACACTATCAATGCTAAAAGGTATAGCCAATTTGTTATTCTTCATAATTATTTTGCTTCTTATTAATATTATAAGATTCTTTCACACATTTATATCAAACAAATGCTTTCTGAATGGCGTAACATTCAGATGAACTTCAAGCAAAGTTACATAGCGAATCGTGCTGTTGACTGTGGTATGCCTTTTGGTTTATAGATCTTATATTTTAATACATTTAAGATTAAACAATAAAAACTTTCATAACCTCATGTTATTTATGTTTTTTAGCAATCCACACATAACTGCATTAAAAAAACAACTTGCTTATTATCTTTGGTCAAGCCAAATGTACAGGGTGGGCCATTTATATGGATATAAGTAAATAAAATGGGAATGGTTGGAGAAATTAACTTCCTGTTTGTGGCACATTAGTTTTGGGGGGGGAACTTTTCAAGATGGGTGGTGACCATAATGGCCATATTGAAGTCGGCCATGTAGTTTTTGAATGGAAAGAGGGTCATGTGACACATCAAACTTACTGAGAATTTCACAAGTAAAAACAATGGTGTACTTTTATTCTTTCATGAGTTATTTAAAAGATTCTCTTTGTTTACAGCCATTGAAATTTCGCAGATGTTAACACGTGAGGAGCGGACAGAAATTGTGTTGATGTCTGGTGAACGCAGTACCCAGGTCATTGCAGCAGATTTCAGTGCAAGACAGCCTACGAGACAACCCATCTCCCCATCTCTGTGAGGGGTTCAGTGTTGGATTTGCCAAAATGTGGACACATAAAAGCTATCACTAATGAAGAAACATCAGTGGCTGTCCTAGCTTCATTCATCATAAGCCCACAGCGTAGCACTCAACAGATGTCACTGGAGAGTGGCATCAGTCGAAAATCCCTTCGGTGGATATTAGCTACTTACAAATGGCACCCTTACAAACTCTATCTGCTGCAGCATCTCATTGAGGATGACTCAGATTGGCGCACTAAATTTACAGTTTACACAGAACATTTTGTCCTCAAGGAACTGGATATGTGTAATCGCTACATGATGATGTGTTTCCCACTTTATGCTCTGAAGCTTTATGCACGTTTATGCACGTACATTTTTATGCATGTTCTCTGAGTTTTTCCAGCAAGATGGTGCACCACCACATTATGGGTGTCAGGTCTGAGCATTCTTAGATGAACAGTTTCCTGGAAAGTGGATTGGTCGTCGTGGGCCAGTTGAGTGGCCCCCAAGGTCTCCCAATCTGACCCTTCTTATCTTTGGGGTCAACTGAAGGCAAGTGTATATGCTGTGAAGATACGAGATGTGCAGCACCTGAAACTACGGATACTGGAAGCCTGTGCCAGCAATTCTTCTGTGGTGTTGCTATAAGTGTGTGAAGAGTGGTTGAAGAGGGTTGCATTGACAATCCAACACAATAGGCAACACTTTGAACATACCAACTACCATTTCCCAGAGTTTCTATTAATGCTGTGCAAACAGCACAGAATTGGCTCATGGAGAGAAATAACTTAAGGACCTGCATCTGCCAGCAATCACATTAATGATCATGGTTTGTATTTGAGTTTTGCTTTGAATTTATTGTGGAATGTTAAAGCGTAAGAAGATGATGCCAGGTTTATGTCATTGTTTTCCCGTTCATGATCATGTCTAATTTCATGTATTATTGCTCTTGCATTTCATGCCTGGTGTTTTGTTCCGATGTTCTGTTAATCTTCACATTGCACAGCAGGGTGGCATGATGGCACAGTGGGGAGTGCTGCTGTCTTGTAGCAAATAGGTCCCAAAGTCAATTCCTACCTAGGATGGTCTGGGTACTTTCTGCATTTGCCACCCTATTATTTTTAAACATGACATATTGCATAACAGACCACCATTCATAGTGATTAATCTGTAAAATAAATATATGTAAGTAAATTGCACAAAAAGGGATTACACAGTACTATGTCAGCACCTTGCGATCAATGTCCTCGGTCTCTTGTTACTTGTAGTAAACTGGCCCCAGATAATCCGGTCCACAATGAAATGAAATCCTTCCAGGTTATTCCCAGTGTTCCACATCTTCTTCCTCCACAATTCCTGTCATTAGATGAGTGTAGAAATGTAACCTTTGGGATTTGATGTGATTTAGCCATCTTGTAAACTTGCTTAGTGGTCATCTTTGTCCATGAGATCCTCAACAATGTCAATGTCTCAAAAGCCTGAAGACGTTGTTCTTCTTCCTTCTTCAGTATCCAGGCTTCAAATGCATATGAAACTACTGGCCAGCCAATATTTTTATTGGTCATTTTATAATTTGCTTTAATTGTTTTATAATTTGTGACAATTTTATAGAGAATGGCAGATGTTAACTCAAATAAACACTAGATAAAACATTTCTGTATCATAAGTCATGTACCATAATATATACAATATTTGATAGATTTAAGCTCATAATGCAAATGGCTTTGTGGCCATAGGAAAAAAAATGTGTGTGAATTGAAAATATCAAAAAGCTACAGATTTTGAAGCTGGGATTAGGATTAGCTGTTGATGCAACAGTATTGCACTACAGTAATAAAGTACAACTCCTATAAGTATTGTGGGGGTATCTCTGTGTTTGAAATATGGCCACGGACTAGTTTTTTTATTAAATAGTGCATGTGACAAAAGAAAATAATGTGATTTATGGCTTAGCAAGGGACAGCCCTATTGACTCTGGCAGCCCTCCTGAGTGAAAGTGTTACTGAAATGCTGGATCTATAGCAAGGCAGTAAAATAGCACATGAGAACAGCTGTCTGGGAAGAAAAAAAACTCTCAGCTTTACGTATTGAATAGACATCACTTTGTCAAATTACATTTTACATATTAGATTACATCATGCTTCAGTGAGATCGAACAAATAAAACAATATTATTTCTTAAAAGTATTATCCACTATGCAGTGATTCAGTGCCAGCTACCTGCGATTGTGCTTTGTATTCATTTACACTTTTTGACTATTAACGCTGTTAGCAGTTTGTTGATCTATTTTAGTATATCTATTGGACCTGTAGCATTGCAGTCATGTTTGTTGAATAAGGCAAAATATTATATATAATATGGTATTTGCTCATTTGCATTTCATATAGTTTAGTGTGAAGAGCTTAAGATGTTGAGGTTCTCATTAGGAGTGACCAGGATGGACAGGAATGAGAACATCAGAAATAAATGAGCTGCTAGGCAGGAGGCAGAGAGGAAGACCACAGCGGAGATATATAGATGTGGTCAATGTAGACATGCAGGTAGTTGGAGTGAAAGCAGAAGATGCAGAGGACAGAGTGATGTGGAAAAGGTTGACACGCTGTGGCGACCCCTGATAAAAGGGAGAGGCCGAAGAAGAAGATTTCAGTTCAGTGTGAACAGCAACAAGTTTCATGGATTGATTCTCTGGTGTGGTGTCCTGGGTCAATTAGGTGTGGAGTTCCCCCTGTGTCTCTTAATTTCCCTTAGAGAGAGTGTGTGCCCTATGATACTGCCTTGTACCCTGTAAAACCAGCTAGACACCGGCTGTCCCGCGACCGTGACTTACACAAAACGGGTATAGAAATTGAATGAATGATTGTCTGCACCTATTCCTATTTTAGTCCTTTTATTTTACTTAGTGGAATTTGAACTAGAAACTGCTTGCTTGTTTTATTTTAATTAAGGCAGGACTTTGCTTCTTCACCATTCTATAATCAAACCACTCAACCATACATTTTCTTTATGTTGCCATTAGGGCGACATTGGAAAGTTAAAACTCACAGTGATGTTAAGACAAAAACTTTGAGGAAAAGAAAATACTTGAAATAAAAAAGACTGCTAAATAGATTCCTTGTGTAACTGTGGTGCTAGACAGTATAAGAGACGTCTTGGCATAAATACCAAGTCAAGAAAAAAACTGACATTAAAACACAAGAAAAATGCCAAAATGAAGATGGTTTGCAAAACAAACTGTGAATGAAATACCAGAAATAATAAGGCAGAAAAAAGAACAGGTAAGATTGATTGGGGATATGTTATAGGGTCATGTGACTGTTTTTTTTTTTACTGCTCAAATGTCATTTTACTCAGTGGACATGTTGTTATTTGGCTTGTTCACATATACTAGGCAATTATAAAAACAGCCATGAAGACAGTTCCAAGCTAGTTATTTGACAATGATCATAAAATGTGGGTCTCTCTATTAATTAAAAGGCTCTCAGTTGACTTCCATCATGCTTTAAAATAAAGAATACATATTTTCACTTAATACATAATAAAGACTTATTATGGACCAAAAGATAAAACCTTTAAACCATGTTACACAGATCAGCTATAATATTAAAACCACCTGCCTAATATTGTGTATACCTTGTGTGCCACCAAAACAATTATTTAACTGCAAAGACATGGAATCCTGAAGACCTTTGCAGTAGTGGCATCTATTGGAAGTGCAGGGAGATTTATTGAAAAAAATAACAAAACACAGCCTTGGAAGGGCTTGGACAAGGAACATGGCACGTGAGGTATAATTATAAGGCTGCTGGTTCCAATCCACCAATGCAGTCAATGTCCCCACAAAACAGCAGCTGTAAAAAAAACAAAAAATTAAACAAACGCACACACACAGCACAAATGCACAATGAACGTGCACAATGAACCAAATTCTTAGATTAAGAGAGACTAATGAGAGAAAATGGAATTCAGAAGCACCCAATTTACAGCGGTGTGCGTCTCCTGGGCGACCACGCCTCTGAGACAAGCTCCGCTGTGCCAACATGCACACACAGAATCACACAGTGACACGGTCTCATGAGTATTCAAAAATAAATATACAGTGTAAATATGACATATTTGAGGCTTGGTTTTCGAGGATGCAGAGCTTCTCTTGTAGTCTTAGAACTGTTGCCTCTGCTCTGTAGGTTTGCTCTGGTGTCTGGCACCAAGATACTTTATGTTCTGCAAGTTATGGGATGAGGACTCCATGTATCTGACTTGTTTATCCAAAAAATCCCAAAGATGCTTAATCAAAGCCACTTGAATGCCAGGACCAGAGATTTCCCAACAGAACATTGCTCAGTGCATCATACTGCTTCTTCCGCTTGCCTTTTCTTATAGTTCAACCTAATGTCGTGTTTTTTTTTGGGTAAGCGACAGACACACACACCCTGTAATCCACATTTTGTACAAGAATGCATGATTCATTATACCAGGATATGTTTCATTGCTTGAGGGTCTTGTTCTTATCTTCGAGTGCCTATATTTCGGTGGTGTACAAGGGTTAGCATGAGCACTCTGACTATCTGTAGCTACAAAGGTCCTTACATAGCAATATGTAATACGCTGTGTATTGTAACTTCCAATTATAGCTAGAAATAACTTTTTCAGTTTGTCTTACAGTAGCTCGTCTGTGGGCTTGGATTAGACACGCTTGTGTTCAGTTGCAGTGTACTTTCTTGGACTGGTTTTGGTAAGTACTAACAACTGCATATTAGGAACACTGCACAAACCTGCTGTTTTGTAGATGCTCTGACCTTGTTGTCTAGTCATTACAATTTTACCCTATTTTAGCCTGTTATTACATTTGCACACTTTACCTGAAATAACACATCATTAAAAAAAAAAACTGGCTGTTCTTTTGCTCCCTATTATTATATCCATCAAATATCCAACAATTATATCCAACAATATATTCATGTTATTCATTTTATCTCTCAGTGGTTTTAATGCCATTGCTGCTCTGTGTATTCGCAATGTATTAATCTTTATAACTACATCTATCATTGCATAATTGGAAATCTGGTCCAAGAAAATTGATAATAATTGCGTAATTATTTGCAACAGTGATTAATCAATTATATCTATTGATCCTAGACAGCATCAAGTGACAGTACGTAGCCTTCCATACACTTATTGTTTACTCTTATCCATTGAAGATGCTTAGAAGCACAAATATGAAATGACAAGCAAACAGATAAGCATGTGGATAATTAAATTAGTGTTGTTGTTGCATAGGGTCAGCTGTGGCCTAATAGTCAGAGAAGTAGGTCTGGCCATTGACAAAAGTCACTCAATTCCCAATTGCTCCCAATGTGCCTTGATAGTGGGTCAGCACACTGGTCTTTCATGTATGCATCATATTATAAGATGCTACCCAGTTTAAGGAATTGTTGTGTGTAAGAAATAAAGGCAATTCGTTCAGTAGAATACATTTATCCATGGACAATGACGAGCCAATCAAATTGAAAAGAGGGAAAAACAAAACAAAATCAGATTTTTTCGTTGCGTTTGTAGCAAATAAAAAAGTAACAAAATTATGGAAATGTGTTCGGTGTTTTTCTAAAGCTTTTGGGGCCATTATGTTCGGTATAAAATGGATGTCTTTTTCAGAATCATATGGAGTTATGCAAGCTTTATTTATAGCTATGTTTTTATTCAGTTAAGAATAATATTAAGTCAGATTTAACTGGAGCCAGATTTGACATTTTATTAGAGCCAAGTTTTCAACCTGAAGAAATAAACAGTTTATAGCGTACAAACAAATGCAAAAGCAAATGAAACACTAGAAAACATACAGCCAAAAGAAAAAAACCTCATATCTATAATACATTCAGAAAAGGTGCTATGATCTTTCGGGGGTGCCATGGTGGCGCAGTAGATAGGGCTGTTGCTTCACAGCAAGGACCCAGATTAAATCTCTGCGAAGGGTGATTTTGGAAATTTTTGTGTGGAGTTAGCATATTCTCCAGATTCATGCAATCAGGTTTACTCTGGGTTTTCCGGTTTTCTCTCACAGTCTAAAGACATGCACATTAAGTAAATTAGATATGCTAATTTGTCATACACTTGTGAATATAGGATTAGTGTTCCTGCCAATAACAATAAATGACCATCAAAGGTGAAGATAACTTTAACCAATCAATAAACATGGGGCAGTCATAGGGGTGTGGTTAAGGAACCAGCCTTGCGACCGGAAGGTCCCTGGTTCGATTCCAAGTACCGAGAAGTCATGGCTGAAGTGCTCTTGAACAAGGCACCTAACCCCCCGTTGCTCCCCGGGCGCTGTGCTAGCTGCTCACTGCTCTGGGCACGTGCTCTGGGCACGTGATAACTTCACCTGTGTGTGTGTATTTGTGTGTTTCACTGCACGGATGGGTTAAATGCAGATGACCAAATGTTTCACTTTTACTTTCAATCTTGCATCTTTGTATGCACCTTTGTGAGACTTATTGTTTATGTAGATAGAAGCAGAGAGTGTTTACCAAATCCAGTTAAAAGTAATTTCTGAGGAAAGAATCTTGGACGTTCTCAAAAAAGAAGATCTCTCCAAACAAAAAAGCCAATCATATAGAACATTCTGTGACGGAAAGACATCTTCAGAAATAATGAATATTTTTAAATAAATATAATAAAAGACAAAAGGTAAAAGGAAAGACCAAAACAAATTAAGTAAAGATTTTTCATAATGCATCTTTCACAATGTGTTTTTTAATCTATAAACATTGTTCCGTGGTACAATTTGTGCAGTTTTATAATAAAACTCTTCAGATGACTCTCCTTATATTTTTATGCCTGCAAATGTCAGCTGCTTTCATTTTTTATATGAAAAGTGGTTTGCTTTTATGAGGTAGTGTTTTTAAGACCTTGTCGCCAGCACCCACCTGATCCATCCTTATAGTAAATTCTACAAACCCCTTTCACAGGCTAATCTGCTATAACCCAAATGAGGATTGGTTTCTCTTCTGAGTCTGGTTCCTCATAAGGTTTCTTCCTCTTATCCTTGCCACTGTCAGCATCCAGCTTGCTCATTGTGGAAAATATTAACCTTATTTTAATTTCATATGTATATCAGCTTTGTAAAGCTGCTTTGTGACAATGTTACATTGTAAATATTGCTATATCAATATAAATAAATGTAATTTTACTGACATACAAGCATGATGTATCATATTTGTTGGAAAAGTAATGTTTGAAATATACAATGCTGTAGAATTGAGAGCCCGTGATTTTCGGGCCCTTAGACAGCACTACATCACATAAGAAATATTTCCAGATGAATCAAAAGTCAAAGTTCTTTATAGAACATTAGACAAGAATGGGTTAACATTTCTATCCCTTAACTTGAGCAACTTGTCTCCTTCCCTGGCTAGAAACGAGGATGTCTCGCAGTGGTAAACATGGCTTTGTCCTATCTTTTTTTCTCTTTAAATTATATACTTTCTAAGTTTAAACATTTAATATTTCATCTATGTTCTATTCTGAATAAAATAAGGAATTTTAAAACTTCCACATCCTTGCATTCCATTTTTATTTAAAATTTGTTCTTTGTCCTAATTTTTTTGGAATCAGGTTTAAAATTCTCTTTACACTACAATCATAAAAAACCCACATAGAGCGAGAATGCTCTATGTTTACTAGCACCTAAACATTACATGGGCAGCACAGTGGCAGAGTGGGTAATTCTGTTGCCTCACAGCAACAGATCCCAGGCGATCTGGGAAAGTTTGCATCCGGTTTCTTCATGCTAAGATATGCATGCTAGGTTAACTTGTGTTTCTAAAGTGGCACTTGTGTGAATGTGTGTTTGACTGTGTGTCTTACGATGGCTTGTCACCCTGTCTAGGGTTGTTCTAGCCCTTGTGCCCAGAGTTGCTGAGGGGGCACTGGATGGCCTAAAACCCCATGTGGTTTAAGCAGAAGATAATGAATGAATTAATTAAGGAATGAATTAATTTAGTACCTAAATATCATAAAGTTGTGAAGAATCTTTGTTGTTCAATGTTCAAACATATGACAAATGCAGAAGCCTGTAATCTGAAAATGTTTTACCAGTCCCATTAAATAGACTTCAGAAGAAAGAATCTTGGAGGTAATCTTAACAAAAGCAGATGTTTTTCTGTACAAATAGGCCAATCATATAGGACACACTCAATGACACTCCACTTCCTAGTGACCACAACACCAAAGGCTTATCCTCATTAAAGGCAGGCATATATCACGTGTTTGTGTCAGTTAGACAGCAAGAATAAAAAAACGAGACAGAGAAAAAAGGTGTATATGAACATGTTTTTTATAATCATATAAGTACAGTTATTTCCATAAATATGTCTAACATAAGAACCTCAGATTTTATTTATAAATTAAAAGTATCTAAATGCATCCTTTATATGTCTGAGTTTTAAAGAGAAACATTAGGTGATTTAAAATTTTGTAACAGCACATTTTTCAAAAAGTTGTGACAAGGCCATGTTTACCAGTTGCTCAAGTTGCTCAAGTTGACGGATAGGAATGTTAACCCTTTCTTGTCGGATATGGGATTCTAGTTTCTCAACTGTCTTAGGTTTTTTGTCGTATCTTCTGTTTAATAATCCCCAATTTTTTTTATCTGGACTGCAGGCTGGAAAGGTTAGTACCTCGACCCTTCTTCTACGCAGCTATGATGCTGTTATTGATGCAGTATGTGGTTTGGCATTGTCATGTAGGAAAATACAAGGTCTTTGCTAAAAGAGAAGTCATCTGGATGGGAGCATAAGTTGCCCTAGAACCTGGATATACCTTTTAGCATTGATAGTGTCCATCCAGATGTGTAATCTGCTTATGCCACATGCACTAATGCAACCCCACACCATCAGAGATACAGGTTTCTGAACTGATAACAACTGGGGTCGTCCTTCTTCTCTTTAGTCAGAATCAGACACAGCATCACTGATTTCTATAAAGAACTTCATATTTTGATTCGTCTGAGCACAGAACACTTTTCCACAGTCCATTTTAAATGAGATATGGCCCAGAGAAGACGTCTATGCTTCTGGATCTTGTTAGATATGGCATCTTCTTTGAACTATAGAGTTTAAGCTGGCAACGGCGGATGGCACGGTGAATTGTGTTCACAGAAAATGTTCACCAATACAGACTCATGCCTGTATGTGATGCAGTGCCATTTAAGGGCCAGAAGATCACGGGCGCCCAGTATGTTTTTCCGCCCTTGACCTTTACGCATAGAGATTCTTCCAGATTCTCTGACTCTTTTGATGATATTATGCACTGTAGATGATGATATGTCCAAACTCTTTGCAATTGTACACTAACTCCTTTCTGATATCGCTCCTCTATTTGTCAGCACAGAATTGGGGCATTAGTGATACTCTTCCCATCTTTACTTCTGAGAGATGCTGCCAATCCAAGGTGCTCTTTTTATACCCAGTCATGTTAATGACTTATTGCTAATTGGTCGTCCAGCTGTTTCCTTTTTGTACTTTTTGTACCTTTTCCAGCCTCAACTTTATTTACAGTTTGTACTTTGTCCTAACATTTTTGGAATCGAGTTTGTACAATACAACCTCAATTCCAAGAATGTTGGCATTCTGTGTAAAATGTAAATAAAACCATGCCATCTGAGTGATCACACTACTTTATTATTATACAACTGTAAACTGCGCTGTAAAAGTGTCCTTGTGTACCTTGAAAGGCGCTATATAAATTGAATGTATTATTATTATTATTACTGCTAAGGATGGACCTTTGGAATTGTTCCCTGTTTACATACTCATTTACAGAATCTTATGACAAATTGTCACAAAAAATATATAAATTAGGGTTAAAATTCTATCTCAGAATTTCATTCACCACAGAAGTTCTTCTTCTATAATAGGTCTCCAGTTTACACAGTGTTTATAAATATATCACTAGTTGAGTATTTGAAAATAACATTCGAAGTGTCTGAACTGTCACTAAACCTATACAATAGCTAAGTTAGCAACATGAACTGTGAACAGACTGCCTGGTTCATCTCCTGCCTTTTTGCCATGCCCACACTAAAAATAGCCAACAGCAATGCAGTGTTTTTTTTCCTAAGGTAAAATGCCCATAGTGTAACTCATCAGACAAGTAATGGTAACTCTCACTTGGACTCTCACTTACTACTCTACAACACACATTAAACTACAATACACAATATACAATACAATACAATACTCTCGGACAATAACACAAATATTTCTATTTCTCTTTTAACTCA
>JAOUQV010317033.1:0-12690 GCA_028565295.1 Aspidoras spilotus
ATGTATGTGTGTATGTGTGTATGTGTGTATATATATATATATATATACACACATACACACACACACACACACACACACGTGTGTGTATACATATGTACATATTTATATTTGTGTGATTGTGTGTGAGTTAGAAAGAGAAATAGAAATACGTGTTATTGTCCGAGAGTATTGTATTGTATTGTATATGTAGTGTAAGGTGAGAGTCCAACATTGCCTGGTGTCCAACAAAGTATTACATCATAATTTTGTTCTTTGAGGTGATTTAGATAGTATGTTTGTTATTAAATAGTTATCTGTTTTTAATGAGTCAAGCGCTGTTAGACAAGATTTTGACTATATAAATCAGGGAGCTTTTTGTTTCTTGTTTTCAATGTTGTCTAGGGGCAATAGTATAGCTCTTGCTTCGACTGTAAAGATGGATCATTGTTCTCGTATTCTAAGACCATAGTGTTGTTTGACTATTGCAATTGCTGCAGAGACCCTGTACCTAGTGTGTTGTGGGAGTTTGTCTCTTATATCAAGGTAGTTTTGTTGATATTGTAGTGGATGGGTTTGTTATTTTTGGGTACTTGATAGGTTCATCATAATTTTAGGTTTTCTACGTTCCATGGAGATATAGAGCAGTAGTATTGTATTTTGTATTGTATTTGTGTTTAGAGATTGTAGCTGAGAACTGAAGCTCCTTAAACCAAGTGGTCACATGTATTTTGGTTTGGTCTCATATAATTTTGTTAAGATAGGATGAAAAACTTGTTATTAAGGCAGGGTTTGAGGTGTTTGTTTTAAGTTTTATGGCATATTGTATTGCTAGTTTCAGGCGTCTAAGGTGTAATGGCGGCTCATTGGCTTTAACATATAAGCATTAGGCTGGTGAGGTCCTGAAGGCTCCCTTCATTCGCATTACCTGATAATGAATTGGGTCCAGCATTTTAATAGATGATTTCCTGGCTGCTCCGTATATTGTGCTTCCATAATCCAATCATGATCGAACAATTGATCTATAAAGGTGCAGGACAACTAAGTAGTTGGATTCCCATTCAGTTCTTGCTAGTATTTTGAGAATGTTTAAGGTTGTCAAGCATTTGTTTCTTACTGTTTTTATGTGGAGAATACAAGTAAGTTTATTGTCCAAATATATACCTAAGAATTTTGTTTCTTTTACTACCTTGATTCTTTTTCCATTTAGGAACATTTCTGGGTCTTAATGTAGTGATCTTAGCAGACAGAAGTACATACAGACTGTTTTAGATCTAAATAGTTTAAATCCATTTTTTTTGACCATTCAGGGATTCTGTTGCCGCTGGCGTTCTATGTAACAGCGTTTACCATATTATTGATCTTAATACTAAACAGATTAACAAATAATATTACTTTCCTAGCGCACCCCAAGTTCTTGTATAATGTTGTTTGGGAAAGTATTGTTCACTTTTACTCTGAAAAATTTGCTAGGAATTTGGAAATAAAGATGGGTAGTTTTCCACGAAAACCCATATCATGTAGGTCTCTAACTGTTCCATATCTCCATGTTGTATAGTATGCTTTTCAAGTCAAAGAATACTGCAACAGCATGTCCTCAGCTGATGAATGCATTTCATATATAGGCTTCTAGTCTCACAAGGTGGTCTAAAGTGCTTAGTCCTTTTCTGAAGCCACATTGATATGTACTTATATTTCCAGTTTCTAAGTGAGGCGGTTGTTGATCATTCTCTCCATTGTCCTGCATAAGCAACTAGTCAGTGCTATTGGGCGAGAGTTACTGGGGTCATTATGATCCGTCGTCAAGTCTCAAGTAGTCTCAATTAGTTTTATTGTCATTTCAGCCATATACAGTGTTACAGTACACAGTGAAACGAAACAACGTTCCTCCGGACCCAGTGTAAAGTGTACTTGTGCAAACAGTTCCTGGTTTTGGGATAGGAATAATAGTTGCTTCTTGTGGGAATAGTTGTGGGAAAAGTCTCTGTACACCAGATCAAGTTGAATATATTTAGCAGTAGATTTAAAGCGTTAATTAGAAGGTGTTAAATTTGGAGTGGATATCAGCATCTTTTGATTTGTTAAGTGACGGAGGAATTGGAAAAGATTGCTTATAGGGTTCTGCGTTTTCAGTCCCTTTCAATCTTGTGTAGTTTTGATGGGCAGTTATCTCTGGGTGAATTTTTCATTAAGGTCTCTCTGAGCTTGTTGGCAATCTTAAGTTCTTTGATGAAATTCTTTCCTTCCAGTTTGTAGTTGTAGATGAGAGATTTCTATTTTGTTTACCATTTGACGCATCATACTCCACACTTTGCCAAGTGATGTCTGAGATATAAAGGTACAAATTTCCTCCAACTTTCTTTTTTTTGCTTTTTTTTAAATTATTTTATGTGCCTGTGCCCTGTAGATTTTTATAATGGTTAAATTTTCCACAGATTGGTGTCTGTTGAATTGCTGTGCTGATTTCTTGCAGTTGTAAATGACTGTTCTGCAAATGTTGTCAAAACATAGGTTGCTCTTTTTGGTTAGTTTAGTCGAAGTTTTAGGGACGCCTCAGCAAACCGCTGTACTGGTTCTTGAAGTTCTGCTGGATTTGTGCTGAAACTATTTTGGCACAGAGTGCGAAATTGAAACAAGTTTGCCATATGTAGGTTCCATCTTTGTACTTTATAGTGAATAGTTACTTCTATTAGTGTTGTCTTAACAGGGAAGTGGTCACTCCCACATAGGTTCAATCTGATCACTTGCACAGTGCTCTTTGAGATGTTTAAAGCTTGGGAAAGCGTTTTATATCCAAATCCGGCTTTAAACTTTTCCACAACAGTATCTTTGACATGCCTGGTGTGTTCCTAGGTCTTCATGATGCTCTCTGTGCTTTAAACAGATATCTGAGACTATCACAGAGCATCTACATTTATACTGAGACTTGATTACACACAGGTGGATTCTATTCAGATCGTCACTGAACTTCTGGAGTGAGTTTGCTGCACTGAAAGTAAAGGGGCCAATTAATATTGCACGTCCCACTTTTTTTTATTTCTAAAAAAGTTTAAAATATCCAATAAATTTCGTTCTACTTCACAATTGTGTCCCACTTGCTGTTGATTCTTACCAAAAAAAATTACAATTTTATATATTTATGTTTGAAGCTTGAAATGTGGCAAAAGGTTGAAAAGTTCGAGGGGGCTGTAAGGCACTGTATATAGAACATAGGGTGACTGGTCTGTGGAGTGTGAGATGGACTGCAGTTGCTTGTTGTAATAGTGATGTGATTGTGGATGATTCCTTGTCTTACAAGAATGGCTATTCCTCCTGAGGGATAGTGACTGCTCGAACCAGCAGTATAGTAGGGGATATAGTTACTAAAGTTGTAGTTTTGATGGATTGCATGGTGAATTTCTTGCAAACATAAGGCTAGAGGGTTATGGGTATTGGCTAAATGTTGTATCTTTAAGAAATTTTCTCTAAGGGCTCGACAGTTCCACTGAATAAAGCAGGTTTTCTTCATCATGTTGGTAATACAGGATTATTTGGTTTGTTCCTCTCTTTTGATGATCATCTCCAGTTACGAGGGCTTATTTCTTTAGTCATTTCTACATCTTTTATATCTTTATTTTGTTTTGGTTTGATATCTGATTTTAGTTTTAAATGTGGTGGGTCTGTTTTTCCTTTGGTAGCAGGTATGCATCAAGGATATAGGGGTGATATACTTGAACAAAAGATGGAAAATTATTCGATTACTCTTCCTTTACCCCAGACACAGCTAACACCTCATGGCAAACAAAGTGCCCCATTCGTTCGCCTCTTACAAACAGCAAGGAGGTGCTGAGGACCTTGGGGGACATAGGGGACTTATGACATAGAATAAAATCAAAGAGGGCAGCCTTATGATATAGTTAGATCAATACCATGCACATTAGTAGGAGATATGCCATTAGAGCAAACAATGTCCAGAATGTGAAGTGAAAGTGATACATTTTGCCACTATGTTTTGGACACAGCGGAATTGGTCCTCTGCATTTACCCATCCGTGCAGTGAAACACAAATACACACACAGGTGAAGTGAGCACACGTGCCCGGAGCAGTAAGCAGCCAGCACAGCGCCCAGGAAGCAACTGGGGGTTAGTTGCCTTGCCCAAGGGCACTTCAGCCATGACTTGATGGTACTTGGAATCAAACCAGGGACCTTCTGGTCGCAAGGCTGGTTCCTTAGCCACAAGCCTACAACTCCCCTAAATGTGACCATTGTTTTGTGTATAAAAGTCCAAGTTCTGGGTAAAATCATAACACTGGAGCACATTTAAACACTTGAGCCTAAGCCAATGCCTCCCAGGGCAAGTCGTGACCAGCCGATTAATTTAAGGGGGCCTCTTCAACCTCCTGTCTATGTGAAGTAGGAGCCAAAGTGCTGTGTTTGGGTAATGGTAGCCGCAGCTAACCATTCCCCTCAAACACTAGGACCATTTCCTCCCCAGACACAGGTCGCACCTCACGGCAAACAAGGTGCCCCATTCGTTCGCCCCTTACAAACAGCAAGGAGGTGCTGAAGACCTATTCTGCCCCGGGTCCCCTTGAGGCTTATGACATAGTAGAATAAAATCAAAGAGCCATTAGAGCAAACAATGTCCAGAATGTGAAAATCATAACACTGGAGCACATTTAAAACTCTTTGGCAAATGGGCAATAACCAACAATTACTTAACATGGATATTATTAAAAGCATAGTAAAGAGGACAGAATTTAGCGAGTAACTCAAAGCTCAAATAAAAACAGGAGGTATTTTTGCAATATGTTTAGGTGCGATTACTTTAGGCCTGCTGTTTGCTGTGCTGCTATACTTATATAGACTATCAGCCATAGATATAACATTTATGCCTCAAACTGACTTCGGACAATGCTCTGATGTATTTGCATACTTTTGTGCATACTTTTTAATTTTATAATAATTATTAGGAATATCAGGAATTCCCTAAATCTCTCTTCATGTCTCCCACATGACGTCCTGCTGTCAGTTATTTACAATACTATGGTGTTCTGACAGTTTCCTAACGGCTTAATGGAATGTTGCTTAGCTTCCTGAGGCTGAAGAAAATGCTGTCTTACTAGTTCTGGAGATGTATAAATATTATATAAGATTTTATGTCCAGAGCTTCTGTATAAGCTATGCTACACTATAACTTTTTAAAATTTTACAGTACTTTTTAAAATTGATCTGTTTAATAATATCTAGTTCTCTATTTATGTATAAGGGTGCATAAATCAACATGCTTAATCACTCAACTCTGTATGTTCATCAAATACACCGTGAACTATGATACACCATCCTGTAATGTGTAAATCTTCACAGGAAATGTCTCTGTGTACTTATACATGATAGTGATTTTTCAAATAAAGTTATGTTATTAAATCAACGTTGACTGGTGTTTTGTTATTTCCTGAAACTGAACAGTGCTCAGATTCAAATCAATAAAATGCGTCTGTGTCTAAAACTATAGGTTGTGTGACAAAAACAAGACACAAAATTAAAAATACAAACCAAATTCCAAAAAAAACAAATTGTAAATCAAAACGGAATGCAATGATGTGAAAGTTTAAAAATTCTATATTGTATTCAGAATAGACCATTCAGAATTGACATATCAAATGTTTAAACTTTAAAATCATTTAAAGAGAAAAATTGGGTGATTTTAAATTGTGACAACACATCTCAAAAAAGTTGGGAAAAGGCCATGTTTACCACTGTAAGACATTCTCTTTTATCTTTACAACAGTCTGTAAAAGTCTGGAGAATGAGGAGACAAGTTGCTCAAGTTGATGGATAGGAATGTTGTGCTCATGGGCACTCATTTTGGTTTTGATGATATTATGCACTGTAGATGATACTCTTTGCAATTTCACACAGTTTAACTTTCTGATATTGCGCCACTATTTGTCGGAGCAGAATTAGAGGGATTGTTGATCCTCTTCCCATCTTTACTTCTGAAATCCACTGCCACTCCAGTGGTCCTCCAGCTGTTCCTTTTTTGTACCATTAACTTTTCCAGCCTCCTATTGCCCCGTCCCAACTTTTTTGAGATGTGCTGCTGTCCTGAATTTTCTAATAAGCCAATAATTGGCATGAAGTTTCAAAATGTCTCTACATTTGTTATTTATGTTCTACTGTGAATAGAATATCAGTTTTTGACATTTGTAAATTATGGCATTCCATTTTTATTTAGTTTGTACTTTGTTCCAACTTTCTTGGAATCGGGTTTGTATAACTACTGCTAGATCAATAGTCTTCCTCTAAAAAATTATGATCATTAAACACAATTCAATTCGGAGAAGTAAAATTAAAATGGCATGAAAATTAGGAAAGAATTTATATAACAATGTAAACAATCAATGAAAATAGAATACAGGTAAAATAGAATAAAAATTTCATTCTAATAATTTGGAAGTTGGATTAATTTAAATTAGAACAAATTATAATTTAATAGTTTTCATTCTGAAAGCTTTTTTTTATTTTTTATTTCAGCTTCATGCAATTCCATTCACTACCATTTACTTCAACAGCGTTTCTTTTAACCAAGTTCCTTTTATTCTATTACTTCGGGCACGTTAAACCTTAACAGTCGAATGTCAATCATAAGGTCCGCCTCACCAGCCAGTTTGACAATAATATCTGCATAATTTTACAACTTTTGAATTATATATATTAAAAATTCTGGAATATTTATGTAGGTGTTGTGAGAAACACTGGATTTTAAACGGGGCCATTTTTTGTTTGTTTAAATCACTAGATGTCGATAATACTTGTGATAGTTAATTCTAAAATTATAGCTAGTCTCAGCAAGACAATGTGGGCTACCCAACCCTACGTTTACAGATGTGTTTGACAGGAATGTTTTGGGGACAGAAGAGAAAAGTATTTTGTTTGTAAATTGGAAATGCTGAATTGTCATCCTAATGCGAGGAACACACTGTAGCGACCCCTAGAGACAGGGAAAAAGCCGAAAGATACTTTTTTTTCTTTAAAATCATTTCACTATGGGTAAAGTATGTTTGTGACATTTTTTTTAATGCTTAGGCCATGCAGATTGGCATCAATATCATGCCTCTTATTATCAAGCTTATCTTTGGCAGTGATTAGAAAAATGCATGTGCATCTCAATAAATTAGAATATCATTAAAAAGGTCATTTATTTTGGTAATTTAATACAAAAAGTGAAACGCATATATTAAATAGATTCATTACAAGCACAGAGGTCTATCTCAAGTGTTTATTTCTGTTAATGTTGATGATTATGTCTTACAGACAATGAAACCCAAAATTCATTATCTCAGAAAATTAGCATATTAAATAAAACCAACTGGGAAAAAAATATTTTTAATGCAGATATTTTAACTTGCAGAAACCTATGTACAGTAAATGCACTCTATATTTGTGGAGCTCCTTCTGCACAAATTACTGTATCAATGCCGCATGGCATTGGGGCGATCAGCCTGTGGCACTGCTGAAGTGTTATGGAAGCCCAGGTTGCATTAATAGCAGCCTTCAGCTTGTCTGCATTGTTGGTAAGATGTTTCTGGAGTTGCCTCTTGGTCATGAGTGGCTTGAGAAAAGGAATGAAAGAGCAACCCCCCCTTGTGGAGTGTTTCAATGAGTGCCAATGTCTTTCCCGTGATTGTGTAGCCTACTGAACCAGACTAAGACACTATTTTAATCACTTAGGAAGCCTTTGCAGGTGTTTTGTGTTACTTATTTTAATTTTCTTAGATAATAAATTTTGGGATTTCATTGGCTAAAAGACAATCATCAACATTAACAGAAATAAAACACTAAAAATAGATCACCGTGTTTGTAATGAATCTTTAATGTATGCATTTTATTGTTTGTATTGAATTAATAAAATAAATTTACTTTTTGATGTTATAATTTGAGATGTAATTTTTTTTTGGTTTTCACAAAGTTTGTATTTTTTGTATCAATTAATAACATTAGCAGATTTCCCCAACTGTAACCACGGTTCTCTCTAATTAATATAATCAAGTGCTTTCCCTTTCACCTCAGCTCCTTCATACTGTGACAGACTAGTACAGCGACCCCCCTTTTCCGATCGAGAACCACAGCCATGGACTTGGAGGTGCAGGTTCTCATAGTAGCCAACAAGACATCATTATCCACAAAAAACAGAGATGAAATCCTGCGATTCCCAAACAGAACTCCCTCCAGCCCCTGGCTGCGCCTATAAATTCTGTCCATAAAAATTATGAACACAACCGGTGACAACGGGAAACCCTGCCAGATTCCAACATGCACTGGAAATGGATCATACTTGTTGCCGGCAATGCGAACGAACCAGACTCCTGCTCCGTTCATACGGGTACATGGTCGAATGTCTTCTCCAAATCACAAGACACATGTGGACTGGTTGGTGAAAACCAGTGAATTGAAATGAACCCTCAAGCACCCTGTGAACGGTATAGAGCTGGTCCAGTGTTCCCCGACCAGGATAAAAACAGCATTGTTTCTCCTGAATACAAGGCTCGACTATCGGCCAAATTCTCCTCTCCATAAATATATCTTGAAAATAGTATCAGCCTTTTTATAAGACTTGGATCAAATCTTCTGGGAAGGCTTTTTCATAGTTTTTAGATGGTTGTTTATGGTAATTTCTGAACATTCTTCCACAAGTGCATTTGTGAGCTCAGGTATTTATGGACCTTGCTTATTGCAGTGTTGGACAGACATGTTGGAACAGGAAGCAGCCATATTCAAACTCCTCACACAAAGTTAAGAGCATGACATTTTCCAGAATATTTTGATAAGTTGAAGCACTAAAAGCTATTTTCACTGGAAATCATCAGTAATATAAAATAGTTTATCCCCCTACCGGCTTGCTTCTGCGGCGGTTGAAGGCAACCCACATGGAGACAGGTAATGTGAGAAACTACACACAGACAGTAAGAAGAGACCCTGGAGATGTAAGGCAAAAACAGTATGTTCTGCATTACACTTCAAAACTAAGCTACAAAAAATCACAGGATCATAAACAATTAAGTATGTGATATACAGTACATGCACCCACACAGTTGTCTTTAAAATTATATCAGTGTATTTAAAACTATGAATAAAAGTTCAAAAACCTTAGTTTAATATTTATTTCCATTCAATGGGAACACAGTACATTAAATTCTAAAGCAAAACATAAGGAATGGATCAAAATTTTAAACTACTTTACGTAAAATGAACTGCACAATATCAGTGTTTGTGTTTATTCATATATACACAAATATTTAGTGTATAAACGGAATTATATTTATAATTTATCATTCCTGTGAATCACTGAAGTAATATTTAGTCTATATACTTTCTTGGAACTGTTTCATATTTCGACCAACGGGTACATGTGACCAGGTATTTTCCAGCACACGATGATTATTTATTTGGTTTTTTTTTCTCATAAACAGTATATTGATGGTCACCCCACAAGTTTTCTATCGGATTAAGGTCCAGGGATTGATCTGGCCACTCCATAACTTTAATTTGGTTGGTATAGAACCAAGATGCTGATCTATTACTGGTGTGTTTGCCCATATATTGATTCTTGCACCACCATACCACTGTCTTCAAAGTGTAATGTGGCTTGAATCCATAGTAAGCGAAACATGCCTATATCATGATTATTGCACCACCATACTTCACTGTCTTCAGAGTGTACTGTGGCTTGAATTCAGACTTTCGTTGTCGTCTGACGAACTGTCCCTGGACCCAAATACAACAATTTTCCTTTCATACGTCCATAAAATGTTTCTTCATTTCTCTTTAAACCATTTGATGTGTTCTTTGACAAATTGTATCCAATTCAGTACATGTCTTTTATAACAGTAGGACTTTGCAGAGTATTTTTTTTCTAATAGATTAGCTTCACACGGGAAATCTGTCACAGTACTTACATGTAACTTGAGACTGTCTTTGATAATTCTAGTGCTGTTTATTGGCTGAGCCTTTGTCATTCTAGATATTCTTCAGTTGACTCAAATGGTAGTGTTCTGTTTTCTTCCATGTCTCTCCGGCTTTGGTTTCCATTGTAAAGCATTTAGATAGTTGTACAGTAGTTTAATAAGCAATAATTCCCTCTCCAATCAGTGTTTTAATCAAAGTATACTGTTCTTAACAAATACTGTAAGGGCCACTTGATTGACACCTGTTTTTAATAGAATAAATAACCTCACTAATCGGAGTTCACGCTATTATATTGAACAAGTTCCTTTCAATTAATTCATCAATAACACAGACCAATAGCATCACTTTTGGGCCTGTCGATTTTCTATGACTCTGCTATGTCTGTTGGTAAATTATTTACTATTTACCATGTAGTAATATCATTTAGACCAAAAACATTGACTGATCTGGTTAGTCATGTTGGACTGCTATTATTTTGTACATAACACAACACATTTTCCTCTTCATTCCAGATGTAAATATAGTCATTTGTTATGAGGGAAATTGGCAAGGAATGCAATTATTTGAAAGACAACATTCCTGCATCTGGAAGTGCTCAAACACACATCCCCTTCCAGATCTTTCCTTCTCCACCCCTTTCCATTTTCCTTCTCCTCTCATTTCCTCTTTGACCAAATGAAATACTGCAATCTGATCCTCTAATAAAATTCAGCTGGGCAGAACAAATATAGCCTTATCATATGTTATTAATAGGTTTCAGAAGGTTTTGATACCTCTGAGATGTTTCAACAACCTGACTGAAAACTACCTGTGGTGAATTCAGTTGACTTGATGCAAACCTGTTTATATAAAATCTTACAGCTGACATTGGGCATCAGAACAAAAAGCCATTAAGAGGAATGAACTCCCTGTAGATCTCAGAGACATGCCTGTGTGAAGGCACAGATCTGAAAAGGCCACAAAACATTTATACTGAAAGAGCAATCACTGCCTCCATAATTCTTAAATGGAAATTAGGTACAACAAGGTAAATTACACAATAAATCATGTCTTTAATGTGACAAAAATAGTAAGAACGATTAGTATTTGGACAGCAAGCCTTAGTTCTTCTGTGGGTTTCATCTGGGTTTCATCTCCAGTTTCCCAAATTATATTAGGAGGTGTAAAGTCTAAAGAGATGAGTATATGTGTTCATTATGCCCTGTGAGGTACTGGCATGTCCTATAAAGTGCTCGTAGTATAGGAAAATTCAATATTGCTATATTACCTTTTGCAATATCATACAGATTTAGAAAAACAGAGATATTTTACTAATACTTTACATCTAAAGATTTGAAAAGTAGATTATATTGTGTTTTACATCTCGGCCTCTAGATGGCAGTATTATAATGCATCTGCAGCCATTAAAAAATGGCATATAATGCTCCGAATATTTTCCCCTATTCAGAGGAACACGTCAAGGATGCCCTTTATCACCCCTGCTTTTTGCATTAGCTATAGAACCTCTTTCAGTTGCTCTTAAAACAACTTCTTACATACAGGGAATCACTCGATATGGAGTGGAGAACAGGATTTCTCTTTATGCAGATGGAACTCTCTTCCTCTCTCTTTGGTTGGCAGAGTGCAAATTTTTGTTTTTATTTAACTGTCTTCCACTTTTCTTGCCTAAATCTTTTTTTGTATTATTAGATAAGACCATTACTGCATTTATTTGGGATGGTAGGGTTCCGCGTATTGGAAAGGACATTCTTCAGTGTGCCTGTTCTAAGGGTGGTCTTTCTCTCCCCAACTTTATGTTTTATTATTTTGCAGCTAATATACAAAAAATGGTTCTCTGGTCTAACCACCCAAATACAGGGTGGTGTAACATGGAACATCGCTCCTGCCACTCATCTTCTATTCAAGCTTTGATCTTTTCATCTCTCCCTATATCACCTTCTCGCTTCTCTTCTAATCCACTGGTCACATCTAACTTGAAAATTTGGGGTCAGTTCCGAAGAATGTTCCATTTTACAGAGGTCTCCGCATTGAGTCACATTTACAAAAACCATCTATTAAAACCGGCAACCCTAGATATTAGATTCAAGAGTTGGCAACAGATTGGTATCAGCACTTTCAAGGATTTATATGAGGAGAAATTTTGCAGCTTTACATCTCCCTAGAACAGACCCGTTTAGATTTTTCCGCCATTGTGCACAATCCCTTTTTCCGAATTTCCCGGAATGTCCCCCAGCCTCTCCATGGGAATGCTTTTTTAAACTGCAGTCCAAGAAAAAGCTAGTCTCAGTGCTGTATAACAAAATTTTGTCATTTAGTAAAGTACAGGGATACACGGCAAAAACTAAACGGGAGGGCGAGTTGGGTTTTGAGATCGAGGAAAATTTGTGGACTCAAATATTGGCCAAAGTTAATTCTTTATTCTTTATTCTCATATGTGCAATGCTAGGTTAGCCCAAATCTATCCTGAAATGAAACCCAATTGCCACCGCTGCGATGTGGACTCTGCAACACTATATCACATGTTTTGGTCATGTTCTAAGTTAAAAAGGTTTTACGAATTTGTGTACTCTACTCTTTCTACAGTCTTCGTTAAACAATTAAATCAGAATCCCATATTGACTATTTTCTGTATTGTTTCGGATGTCACACATTAGAACCCGCAAGAATGAAACGGCATAGCATTTACCCTATTAGCGAGACGGAGGATTCTACTTACTTGGAAATCTTCCTCTCCCCCCTCACATTCTCTATGGTTAAGAGATGT
>JAOUQV010317038.1:0-12690 GCA_028565295.1 Aspidoras spilotus
ATCGATGCACTTTGAGATGTAGCTGGTCACTGATGACGTGTACTCCTCCAGGTTAATGATGTCGCTGTAGGTTGCAGTCAGTGTCCAAGTCAGTGCTTTCAAAACAGTCCTGAAGGGCAGAGATGGCTTCTGCGAGCCAGGTTTTCGCCTGCTTCAGAACTGGTCTTGATCTTCTGACAATAGGTCTGTATGCAGTAATTAGCATAACGGACATGTGATCTGAGTATCCGAGGTGGGGGCGGGGCTCAGCCCTATACGCACCGGGAATGTTTGTGTAAACAAGATCCAGCATGTTCGCTCCTCTCGTAGCAAAGTTCACATGTTGATCGAATTTAGGGAAAACTTTCCTTAGATTTGTGTGTGCTGTCCAATCTGACGCTAAGATTTGTCACAGTTGGTTTAGAATATTATGTCATGGCACGCAAATCCCCATCATTAACAACAGTATCACTCGGACCAAACACTATTACCTCAGTTTTCTTTTTATCAACTTGTGTTTCAACTTGTGTTTTTTTGCTTTAAATTTATGTAATTTGCATAAAAATGAAATTAAACACTATGCCGTCTGAGGATACACCCAAGAGGGAGGAGATGGGTCACTCCACATGTGAAAGGGGCTACAGAAGACTCGGTGGTCTCCACACAAACACAGAAACTTCTGCAGGTCAGGTATGACCTAAACCACTCCAGGGCAACTATGTGGATACCCACACAGTTGTGTAGTCGAGGTAGAAGAATCTTATGGTCCACTGTATCGAAGGCTGTGGTTAAATTCAGCAGAACAAATATCACACATTGCTATGCAGTGATTTAAACCAAGACTGAAACTGTTCAAGAATTTTGTTTTCTTCCAAGAAAACTGTCAGCTGGCTGTGAACAACAAAATTTTTCTACAATTTTGGAAATAAATGGAAGCTTTGAAATGGGCCTGAAATTTGAGAGGACATAGGTGTCCAGACCAGGCTTCTTGATCACATGTTGTACCACATGTTTAAAACTATCGGGTTTCATACCATTTGCCAAGCTGCTATTTATAATATTAAGCATATCTGGAGCTAAATTCGAAAAGATTTCTTTAAACAAACGAGGTGGAAGTGAGTCATTTGCTGATCCAGAGGGTTCATACAACCAATAATTTGTTTTAACAAAGGCAGACTGACAGGCTTAAAGTTATCAAGAACAGCAATGAATGTAGCCATGATAGGTAGGTCAGACAGAGGAGGGATAATAAGGGCCCTAATCCTCTCAACCTTATAATGAAAACAATGCAAAAGCCTCTCGCACAATTCAACTGAAGCCTCCAGACGGGCTGTGCGTGGAGCATTAAGAACCATATTTAATGTTTCAAGCAAGACACGAGGTTTGTTTCTGTTACCCACAATAATATTAGAGAAATAATTGATCAGATTTCACCGTTTTCTCATAAAAGCGCAAGATGTCTCTGAACATCTGAAAACATACTTCAAGTATGTTATTTTTCCACTTTTGTTCTGCTTCACTACACTCCCTCCTAGCAGCGCGTGTGGCGTCGGTCAGCCATAGTTTAGTACTTGGTCTGAGGTGTTTTTATTTTAATTGTAGCCACAGTATCTAATATGGACTGACATTTACATTTGTAGTATTTAGCAGATGCCCTTGTCTAGAGCGACTTACAAATGTTCTTTAAGACAGTCCAGTCTTGAGATGACCAGGGACTGAGCCAGTGTGTGGCCTCTGTGGAAAAATATTGACGAATTCGTCTTATAGAGAATTAATCAACATGATTGAGAGACATTGGCAGAGTGGGAGGAAAAGGACAATTGATTGTCCATAGTTACCCCCATGTTGTGTGCCATGGTAGATGGGGTGATTTGGACCTTTGTTGATGGAGAGGACAAGGTCCTGCTTGGGGCAAGTGTTTCCTGGAAAGAGTAGCACTCCTGTCTTGTCAGGATTTAACTTTAACTGGTAATCTGCCATCCATGCAGATATGTCAGCAAGACATGCCGAGATCTTGGCAGAGACTTGAGTGTCTAAGGGAAGGGCAGGAGAGAATTCATTGGGTGTCATCAGCATAACAGTGATATGAGAAGCTATGTAAGGATTTGACTTTGCAGAGAGACAGAGATAGAGTGTAGAATGAGAACAAAAGAGGGCCAAGCACTGGGCCTTGTGGGACACCAGTGGTCAGTTTGCGGGGTGATGATATAGATCCTATCCACAATACCTGATACGACCTGTCTACAAGGTAAGAAACAAACCATCGCCAAGTTGTTAACTGTGTCGTATGCGGTCCAGAAGGATGAGGATGGAAGACAGTTTGGCTGATCGAGCTGCATGCAAAAACTCAGTGATGGCCGGGATGGCTGTCTCAGTAGGTTGTACCTCTTTGAAGCCAGACTGGTTTTTATCATGGAGTTTGTTCTGTGAGAGAGAGTTGGTTATATACAGTGCGTTCAAGAACTTTACATAAGAAAGAGAGAAGTGATACCGGTCTGTAGTTTTGGACTTCAGAAGGATCGAGAGTGGGTTTCTTCAGTAAAGGTGAGATCCTTGCTCTCTTGAATGAGCAAGGCACATGACCAGATGACAGAGTATTTGGGGATGTAGGAGGTGAATGGTAGGAGATTGGGTGAAATAGTCTGGAAGACTGAGGAAGGTAGTGGATCTAGTGAACAGGTTGCAGGACAGGGTCACTTGAAGGATTTCATCTGTTGAGAGTAAAAATAAATGCTTTAATAAAGGGAGATAATTATATGAGGGATAGGGTTTACCTGATGTGTTGGAGCTGAAGCTCTGGCAGATGTCAGCAGTTTTCTTTTCATAGAAGACTGCAAAGTCTTCAGCAGGTGGTGAGCTTGGAGTCGAAGTGGACGGTTGTTTGAGAAGCGAGGAAAAGATGTTGTGGCGCTTCTGGGGGTCCTTAACATGGAGCTTCTCCTTGTAAAATCTAGTCTTGGCAGAAGTTACGTCCGTAGATAATTTGGACAGAAGGTTGCGGTACAGAGATCAACCTCAAGTAGTGATTTCCTCCACTTTCTCTCAGCTAATCTCAGTTCTCTCATGTTGCTGCGTAAAACACCAGAGATCCAGAGAACACTTAAAAATTATAGCTAGACGTCAGAGCCTCAACATCAGTAGTAAAACATGGAGTATGGGATGTAATAATGGAGAAAGCAGTGGAAGAATTGTCCTGCTAAGACACATCTCTCTTTTATTTCCGCTAACTGGAAGTGCAGTGTGTGTTGGGTAAAAAGGAGAATGGGGGGTGTATTTAATATCTCTCTATGTGTCTGCCTGTTTGTCTTTCTTTCTGTTTTCCTGCTGCCCTAGTCATGGGCATGTTTACAATTTACATGTTAAGCTATGTGAGGTATCAGATGGAACGGTTTTCATCTTTTCAAAAGTTCATTTAAAGTGTATATAAAAATATTCTGGTTTTATTGCCATTATATGTGTTTACTATATAGTGGTGTTGCGTAATAGTTTTAATATCCTAAGTAATTATGTAGAAAATAATACAGTAAAGAAAAGGATTAAAGGTGATGATGGGGTGTTCAATTATTTGACTGATACTTCATTTGTTTTACATCTGTTGAAATATGATACCGTATTTATTTATTTATTTATTTCTTTTTGTCTCCAGAAATCAATGTTGGGTTTAAGGGTTGGGGTTGAACACATGAATTTTAGTTTGTTTTGCTGAAATCTGGCAACACTTTGTTTGTACTGGTTGGTCGTCTGTTTAAGGCTTGAGCACATACAGGTTATTTGCTCTTTCTGATATTACCTGATATTTTCTCTGTAGTCACTCTTCTGAAATACATGACTGGTGTAACCAGTTATATCTTTATTGGCATAATTTTATTATAAAATCTACCAAATAAACATGTCCTTAATCGGAGCAAAGCAGCTGTTCTATTTAAACTAATGGAAAGTACAACCCTCCTGTTTTAATCCCGAAAACACACACTGCCAGACAACTGCAGCATTTTACAAGTGAGATTATCTTTGCTTTAAAATACGCGTGTGTGTTGTAAATCTTTATTTTGTCCTAAGATCACTGAACATGTGTCTGTTCTGTTTGTGGACTGATTAGCATGACTGAGCAACAGGAACAATGGACATGTGACAAAAGTTTTTGATGAAACTGCAAATAATAATAATAAATAATAATAATACATTCAACATATATAGTGCCTTTCTAGATACCCAAGGACATTTTACGAAAATGGGTAGGATAGAGATAGGTTTGGTGAACAAGGATGGATGGGTGAAGTATCCAAAAAGGAGCGGCAGCCAATCGCACCAGCGTACCCTTGTTGGAAGGAAAGAATATAAAAAAGAAAACATAGGGGAGGCCAATTAACACATTAAAATATCACATACTTGACATGCTGACAGTCCACTTCACTGGGTGTGGGGGTAAAAGGCAATGAAGGTAGGGGGAGAAAGATAATCTACACTCTGTAACTTCCGGAGGAGCGTTGTCACAGCAGCAGCCTTAAAAGGTTGAAGCTGATATAGGGAGCCAAAACAAAGATTAAGCCTGGTTTTTTTTTTTTTTTTTTTTTTTTAATGAAAGGATGAAATTTCACACTCCTGTATAATCTATATGTTCATTTGTTTATTTCGGTCTTTATACGATGCATTAGAAGATGTATGATGTTATCAATGTTGCGATTCAAAGTCACAATCCGAGTGCTTACCGCTCTGCCTATTGCGCCAGTCACATTTAAAGGTGCTCAGACAGCTGTGCCCGTTAGTTTAGAATCTTCATGGACCAGGGCAATGCTTAATCCAATCCACAAAATGCCCTTGATCATGGTTCCGAATAAATAGACATTCTCACTGTCCTCCACGGAAAGTGTTACATGACCCGCCATTTCACTCACAAGTCCGTCATGTAGCCAGCTGCAAACATTCCGTCAGGACAAGCTGGTTCCACCGAACCCAGACAAAAAATAATTGTGCCAAGGGCATCATGGTGGTATTGCTCTTGCCTTGCAGCAAGAAGGACCCAAGTGGGGATCACCGGGAGAGGTGTCTCTGGAAATTTCTGTGTGGAATTTTCATGTTTTTCCTGTGTTCATGTTGGGGTTTTTTCCCAGGTGCTCTGTGTTCCTTCCACCTTCCAAAGACATGCAGGTTAGGTTAATTATTGTTTGGGTAATTTGCGACAAAAGTTGCTGGGTGTGCGCCAGCTGCTTGCGACCCCGTGTGGATTAAGCCGATAAAGATGGATGAATGAAAACTACAAAAAACACAGTTTTCTAAAGGGGACCAGCAAAGTACATATCGGATCTTACCAGTCTTGAGGAATATTAGGTCCCTACAATGATATATAAACATAATACATGGTAGCAGTTTAGTAAACTGTTGTGTTTTGTGAACCTTAATGAACCAATTACCATAATCAAGGTGTGCAGTTATGTACACCGTACAAATTATGGATTGATTATGAAATACTTTTGTCTTTATCTATCTGTCGATCTATTTTCGAAAACTAAGGAATGTTCAAGATTCATTAATCATTTTTCTAAGGTACCATTTGTGCAGTTTTATAAGTTAAATAGCTGCTAAGTTTTACTGCTTCTTTTGAGAATCTGACACATTTGACTGTCACACTTGCAAATCCCCAGCAGCTTTCATTGTCTTTTCTTTCTACAAAGTATTCTGTAATGTACTTTTTTTTTTTTTTACTGACCAAATATAATAGTTACATTTAATCAAACACTTTTTTACATACTGTCCATTGCTCATTACAGAAACATATTTGATTCTGCATATTCTTATATTTTTCCATCCCTAAAGGTTTATTTTCGTCTTTTTTTTTCTACTTAAACAGGAATAAGTGAAGCTACCGGAGTTTTATATAGATTGTGTATGAGTGATCAGTGTCATGCTCCTTCTGGTTTGTTATGGATCACCTGAACAGCATTGCTGATCTCTCTTCTGGCTCGGTGTACCGGCTCGAGAGACCTGTGTTCAGTGAAGAACACCTCAACGCCCGGCTGCATAAGAAAGAACAGAGTCTCAGGACCGTTAGACAGAGACTATCTGAGCGCTGCCGGTAATATCTCCACGCACATGCTCCATGCTCACAAATCACCAACAATATTTTGTTCCTCATATACATGCATACATATGTTTTAGTGTACGGCTGCAAATTTATTTATAGTCAAATTGCTTTATATGATTATTTGAAAATATCAATGCTGCAATTCATCAATTATAGTGTTAAAAAGTATGTTGTGGTTCAGTTTATCTAGGATTAAGTACTCTCACACATCTTTTTTTTTTTACCTTTACCTTTTTTACCTTTTAGTTGTTCACCTAAAACAGCCAAATCTACCATCTTCAGCCTTCTCCCCATCCTGTCATGGCTGCCATCTTATCCAGTGAAGGAATATTTGTTTGGAGACATAGTTTCAGGTCTCAGCACAGGAATCATGCAGCTGCCTCAAGGTCAGGTTTATGTCCAATACATATACACTACATTTAGAAAGACTTTAGACCCTTTCACTTTATCCGCATGTTGTCGTGTCAAGTTTTCCCCATCAATCTGCACTCAAAATGAGTATAATGAGATTTTCAAAATGTATGTAGATATTGTAAAAAAGAAACATTTTTAATGCACATGTCTTCAGAGACATGTATTTTCTTCTGTGGGTCTCCTATTTATCTTGATCGTCTTTGAAATGTTTCTAAACATTTATTGGAGTCTATCTGTGATAAATCCAGTTTATTGGGCAGGAATTGCTGTCTTTATAATGTCTCACGACTGACAATGAATAAAAGCCAAGCCAGGAGTAGGGGAAAGAACTGTCTGTAGAGCTCAGAGACTGGATTGTACACATCTGAATTACACTGCAGAAAAAAATTCTAAAGAGCATAGTGGCCTCCATAATTCTTAAACATATGGAACAACCAAAATTTTACCAGCGTGGCCGCCTTGCAGAACCATAGTAATCAGTGGAGAAGGGTCTTATTGAAAGAAGAGTTACCAAAAACTCGATGGGGAAGAAAGAGTCTGAGGACTTTCTGAGTTCATCATACTTTTCTGTACCTAAAAGTTTAGATACAGTGCAAAACATGCTTTTGTTTACAACCATCACTTCAATGGCAATAAATTTTACTACTTCAAATATAAAGATATGTCTTCTTCGCTGTCTCTCTCTCTCTCTTGCACTTGCACTTTCTAGGTCTTGCCTATGCTATGTTAGCTGCTGTTCCTCCAGTCTACGGCTTGTATTCATCATTCTACCCTGTTTTACTCTACACATTTTTTGGCACCTCCCGACACATATCCATAGGTGAGTTTACAGGTCTAGACTCTGCATATTTATATATAATTGATGTACACAACTTGACATGCATCACAGCGTAATATAAGAACCGCATAAAGTGGGAGCTATGATTAATAAACAGACCAAATAGCAAACTAGTGGCACTTTCGTGGATAAAATATAATCAAATTTAGTTCATATCTAAAGAATGTGTTCTTGACATAGGGTATCAAATTTCATAACATTTGAACCTTTATATCCCAAGCTAGCAGCTGAAATTCAAATGCTAGATTGTTGCTTTGAGCGTTATTCACTAGGTGGGTTTATTCTACAAAGGAATCTCTTTAGTAAAAAGAGTTTTGAACCACCCCCACCTTCCTAAAGATGTGCAAAATATTATTTACAGCTACAAGCAATGGAGACTTCTTCCATAAATGCACCTGCCGAAATGGAAACGATAACATTCTTAAGCGTGCGCTGTAATCACAGCTGCACCCTCTTCTGACCAATCAGAACCCAGCAGTGATTGTAAAAAATGTAAAAAAAAATTAATTGGGACCTGTACTATATAAAAAAATTTGTATGCATCATATAAGCAAAAGTTGTGTGGCGTACACATCAAGTGGCTGTTGTACCTAACATCTGGATCAAAGTCTGTAAACTTTTAAGCCATGTTGTACTTTTGGTTTGTTTTATTTTAAGTGAAACCATGGGGCAGAGGGTAAAGGGCTGAAAAAGTGTCTCTCTGTGATATACAAAAAAACTAACCGGAAGATAAGATTAATCTCCTAATAGTATTCCATTAAAGGTGAAAAAGATGTGTTTATAACTTTTAATTCCTTTTTTGAAATAGGGTTTGGATGGATTTAAAGAACGGTCTGGAAATGTTTGATTTATAGTGTGACACTGATTTATAAATATGTGGGAGAATGTGGGTTGCCGCCTGGTCTGGTTACATCTACCCATGTACCCTCTCTTGATTACATTCTGCCAGAAAGATATGCCTAATCAGAGAGTTCAGCAAACTTTGTATAGATGTTTAGTCCAAAGCGTGGTCGTCAGTTTTGATTACACACAGAGCTGTTGCTCCTGTATCCAGGCTAAAGACTTACTGATCTGTGCCAGAGGGTAATTGTATGATCAGCACAGGCAGCTGAAGCAGTGTATAACCTGACATCATAAACAGTGAACACTCTAATAATAAAATACAAACCTTATTAACTTTTTATTAATGAATTCCCACAAAATCGCCCAAGTGTGTAACTGAGTGCTGGTACCATGCTATAGTGCATGACCATCAGGACACACACTGATATCTCTGTTGCCCATTGGTCAAACAATGATATTGTACAACAATATTAATGTTATTAAAGGTTATTATTTTTTATATAGTTCCAGGAGTGATACAGTTTTTTGTTTGCATTTTTCCACCGTATCTGCATTTATTTTTATTCTTATTGCATACAGGTTAAATCATTATTGTTATAAAGAGAATGGCTGATTTGTAAATTACTAACATTCTAGCAACGGAGGACTTGCAAACTAAATATTACTGACATTACTGATAAGTACTGATTCTGAATACAGGGAGAAAGCACTGATGTATATGGAACAGAATTATTTAAAAGAAACTACTAAATTTCTATAAGAACAATACTGTAAAAAGGAATTTCAACTGCACGTCCAACCATCACATCACGGTCAAATATCTGAAGAACTTCCTGGTTCTTGTTTATAACGGACCCCAAAAGTCAAATCAAATTATCGGTAAAAAAAAATAAAATAAGTAAAAGCACAACCACAGTGTAAACTCATTTGCATTACTATCACTCCATATAAAATGTGTGCATTACATTAAAAAACAACATGAAACACATTTTCCATCTACAAGTGAAAACGTTCAATATTGCATCAATAACACCATAAAAAAAACACCTTGCTCCCAGTGAATTATAATACCATTTCTGGTAAAACTTCAGTTTCAACTACAAATAAAGTATTTAAAAAGATATTATTAAATTCTACAAAAAAAACAATTAAATGTATAAAAAGTACAATATGTCAGCTAATCATAGCAGATTGTCTTGATGCAGTTGATATTTTCCTATATCAGCATGCCATCCGGTGTGTTGTTCCTCACTTTCTGACTTGCTTGTTGTTGTGGGGGTCCTGCAGGAACGTTTGCAGTAATTAGTCTGATGATTGGAAGTGTAGTAGTAAGAGAAGCCCCAGACTCCATGTTTCCTCTGAATGGGACGAACGGGACGGAGCTGATCGACGTGGCTGCTCGAGATGCTAGACGAGTGCAGGTGGCCGTGGCTCTCACTGCGCTCATGGGTCTGATTCAGGTAATCTGAACTACTAGGAACATGGATGATTATATATTTTCCAAATTTAAGTCTTTTAAGTCTTTTAACAATTCAAACTGGTTAAACTAGTTGGTTGAAGGATCGTTTTTAGATGAACATATGATGAATGTAAATGTGAGTGTAGTGGTGAGGGTGTTTTTAATTCTATAGAATAACCCCAGTAGGAAATTCCGAGTGATGGGAGCTCCCACCACATGTTGACCATCAGGGTGGGTCAGGCAGGTGAAGGGGTGAGGTCAGGATCAGCACTCTCTTAGTAGTTGTATGTGTGTGTAGCTTGGCAGAAAAAGATAAAAAAAAAAGTTGTCACTTTTGGGTGGATATTTGTTGATGGTTCCTCAAATACACCAGTGAGAATGTGGTAAAGAAACAGCCCACAAGTGATTACTGTGATTATTCATGAACAAATAAGAACAACATTTAATTAACATAAATATCAGGAAAAGTAATAACAAGGAAATTGTAGCTAGATGTTTTATTGTTCATAGTGTGTTTTTAATTCTCTTTCTCTCTCTCTCTCTTTCTCTCTCTCTCTGCAGCTACTGCTGGGTGTACTGAGATTCGGCTTCGTAGCCATTTATCTGACTGAGCCGTTGGTGCGAGGCTTCACCACCGCCGCTGCAGTACACGTCTTGGTCTCTCAGCTGAAATATTTTTTCGGTGTTAAAACCCGGCGCTTCAGTGGACCACTATCTGTCCTCTATGTGAGTCAACTTTTCAAAGCATACACCAACTCTTACTTCATCATGACCTTTATCTTCTATAACATGTGCTGCTGAGGTGTATGATCTCCCTCTCTGTTGATTTTGGTCTTTTTCCCATAATGCTTGGATTTGCATGTTTTTTTTTTTAGCTCATGATCACAAGTTCAGGGATAAAGCTGATAACTGAAATACACCATGCTAAACCATGCTTGAAACTTCTGTGTAATCCTTAATATCTTGAATGGAACTAGAAACTAAACCTTTATGATACACTTTTAAGATTTTTCACAATATGTCCTGTAGGTGCAGGAAGAACAGACTATCTGAAAGCAGTGTTGATGTATCCCACTTTGCATACCACAGTTTACATGCTTGTAAACATAACAGTAGAGAAGCAAATCTTTTGTGCACAGTAGCATCATGTGAGCCGTAAGTGGCATTAGATGGATGAAGATGGAGATGCAGAGTGATATGGATTGATGAAGGTATAGAGAGACTAGTCGGATAAAATCAGGAACTCAAAAATGTACAGCAATAAAACATCCAGTGAGCTGCATGTGTGCAGGGGAGAAGGAGAGAGTGATAAAGATGGAGAAGAGAAAGAGACACACAGACAGAAAGAGAGGGAGAGAGATATATAAGAGAGCTAGACCAGATTGAGAACAGTAAGATTGATAAAGAGAGACATAAAATGGACAAAGTAATTGTACTTGGACATAATAAAAAAAAGTAATTTAAAAAATGTAATGAATGAATTAATCGTTTGTGTAAATTAGATTTATTTATGTATTTATTTATTCTTAGTAATGTTGTTTCACAAGCAGTTGCTTTTTAGTTCATCCTCTGATCATCCTTATGTTCTGTGTTCAGAGTCTCATGGCTGTGTTTAATGACATCACCAGCACTAACGTCTACACACTCCTTGTGGGAGTGGTGTGTGTCGTCTTCCTCTACACGGTGAAATACATTAATGAGCGTTTTAAAAAGAAGCTTCCCATCCCCATTCCAGCAGAGATCATTGTGGTAACATTTGTCCTATAATTTTATTTAATTAATTTATTTATTTTGGTTATGTTTGTTTTCATGAGTTCTACATTATCGAGTCGGTACAAAATGATTTAAGATTTTCACAATATACTTTCAACAAAAAATACTGTGTATCAGTAAAGAAAGCAGCATGTTATGAAACAGATCACTTATTAGACGCTGCTGGGTTTTGCTGCACAAATGAAGCAATTGTGACAATGAAACGTTTCAGAAGATCTGGCAATAAAACTTAGCAAATAATTATTGTACATAATTAAGTCTTGAAGTCTTGGTATCATACAGTTAAGATACAAACACAACAAATACTCACTTACTTAAAAATGTTTAACAATAGTCAATTGGAAATGCTAAATTGTTATTCTAGCTTAATTTGGAGAAGCGGTCCTAAGTCCAAAAGGTTGAGGGTTGCGTCAGAAAGAGGGCATCCGGCGTAAAACGTGCCAGATCTTGATGCGAGGGACTCGTTGTAGCAACACCTGGTGACAGCCGAAAGATGAAGGAAGAAAAAAAAAACAGTTTATTGTTAACAACACATTATATTGTGTCTATTTATTAATTTCTTTTCTATACCCGTTTAATCCTAGTTTAGGGTCACGGGGAAGCCAGTGGTGCGTTGTTTACTGAAAAAATGTGTGCTGGAAAATTAAAATTTGTAATTTACTCATGAATTAATACCTAATTTGTCAAAATAAAAATTTCTACCAAAATTGTACTAAAAAAACAGGGTGCTTAAACCTTTTGCATAGTACTATACATCTGGCTTCATATGCGCACAGTGTACATGTACATATGTATGTGTTTTGTTCAGGATGATGTGTGTATTTGCAGGTGATTATTTCGACTGGAATTTCCTACGGTATGGCACTTTCAGTGAACTACAAGGTGGACGATGTAGGAAAAATCCCAACCGGGTAAGTCGAAGCGTCTACTCCTCTCTCTGGGTCGGTCTGAAATGTCCAAGAACTATATTTCTTTTCTTTTTTTTTTTTTTTTTTTTTTTTTTTTTTTTTTTTAGACTTCAGGCACCAATTATTCCAGATTTCACTCTCTTCCCCAACCTGGTGACAGAAGCTATAGCTCTGGCTATAGTGGGATTCTCCGTGGGGATCTCCCTGGCTAAAATATTCGCTCTCAAATACGGATACAGTGTGGATGGAAATCAGGTGATTAAGTACTTCATGTATGTGTATGTATGTGTATGTATGTATGTGGTGTGTCACTCCATGCTGACATTTGCATGCATTTCTGGTATTATAAAAACATTATCTGCACTCTAGCTTTAAAATTTATTTCAGTCAATTT
>JAOUQV010317045.1:0-12690 GCA_028565295.1 Aspidoras spilotus
CGTTGTTTCGTTTCACTGTGTACTGTAACACTGTATATGGCTGAAATGACAATAAAACTACTTGAGACTTGAGACTACTGTCCATGGGAAGCCTCGAGTAACTGTTTTACTGTTAATATATTACACATTAAGTTTAATAGGTTTACTAGGATGCAACTTCTGCAGTTGTCCTTGTGATCTTTGGACAGAAGGAAGAATGTAACATGTCACAATAACTTCAGCATCGTAGAAGTCTCCATAAGCACTCTCAATAGTCTCAATAGATTTACTAGCAAATTACTTTACAGTACTCTGAATATGCCTATAGCACATGCAAGGACATGTAAAGCAAAGCAAAAAATAACGAATGAAGTGCATTGAACATTAAAGAAACTAAAAGAAGACTATATTTGGTATGCTTTTTTATGCAGTGTTCCATCTTGGCCATCTTGGATAGCGCAGTTGATAGCACATGTGCTGCTGGAAAAAGCCAGAAGTGCCTCAAGCAGCTGACAAGAGATCGGGATGCTCATACAGTTTATCCATATTCTACAGGGTACATCTGTGCAATCAATCATCACACAGAGATAATGTCATATGTCTAAACAGGAGTAAATTTTTAATTCTTCTGGAGACTTTGACTATCACACTTGCCTCCTTTTTTGCAGCAAACCTTAGCAGCTTTCATTAAGCTTTTTTAGTAAAAATGTCATTAATGTAATGTGTTGCATGTAATGTTTGGAAAAGTAAAGTTTTTCTGTCCTCACTCATTACATATTTCTTAAAATTAATATCTCGAACAAAACTATACTAAAAAGTATAGTAAGTGTTTATGACTTTTGCATTGTGCACTATAGATATACAGAGGTGCTTGAAAGTTTATGAACATCTGATCGTCCTCAAGGCATGTCTAGGGCAAAAAATCTCCATTGCCTGAGGGAGAGTTAGTTTTCCTGCACTCTGGGTTAATACCCAGACAATGGATATTTAAGTTCTTATTCATTGACATTCACAAAATAACATCCAGGTAAAACGAAATTAAAATATAAAATCAACATGCAATTATGAGTTACAAATGTATAAAAAAACACTGCAGTGTGAGCAAAATCTGAACGAGAAAATGCAGGGGACAGAAATGGAAGAAGAGGGGGAAGAAGAGGGGGAAGAAAAGGGGGAAGATTTATTTACCTTAATAAACAATTTCCCACCATGACTTCTACTCAATGTAATTTCTCTTATACTTTCAAACAGCTCGTCCTATTTTCCATCATGTCCATCATGTTCATCAGTCCATTATGTCCATCATGTTCATCAGTCCATCATGTCCATCATGTCCATCAGTCCATCATGTTATAGTAAACGAAAATGGTAAAATGTAAAAATGTTATTGTTTCTTTGATTAATTAACAAAAAATAATGCATTGATTTTACATAACGTATTATTTATTCTTTCATTCACTAACTATTTTCTGCTTAATCCACAAGGGGTCACAGGCCAGTTGGTGCCTACTCAGTAACTCTGGGCACAAGGGCAGGAACAAGCCTAGACAGGATGCCAATCCATCATAGGGCACATACACTAAGAGGCAATTTAGAGACACCAATTAACCTAGCATGCATGTCTTTAGAATGTGGGAGAAATCTTGCACAAACACAGGGAGAACATGCAAATCTCCACACAGCAATCCCCCCAGTTTATCAAAGGCTTTCTGTCTGCTATTTTTAATAATATACTGCACTGTGTATTGATAAATGGACTACTTTATATACCAAGTCCTGTCAAGTGATTTGATTAGTCTTAAGATTGGATGACCATTCTTGTCTTTTATTTGACTTGAGGGTTGCTGTGATGTGTTAATGTCTACTTGTGGATGTAAATGACTTGCATTCTGCCACGACAAAGAAAACGCTAAGGACAGATGGCAGGTTGAACTGCATGTTATAGTAAAATGCTGCTTTTGCACTGAAGGGATAATGGAGGAGCTTGCATAGTGGACATAGCTCATATGCAAAATTAAAGGAGGAGGGTGTGTGTGGGTGCAAGAACAGTTGCGAATAAATTATAACCTCTGGCTTGGGTCCTGTCAGATACTTCCCAGTGGCAAAACGTCAAATAGGTTAAAATAGTGCCCTTGTGTTTAAATTCTTATTGCTAAAGCCACTTTATTAACTAACTACTCAGAACTGTCATGGATTGGTGCCCTTAGTAAGGTAGAAAAGTCACCAAGAGCCAGAGATTGATTGATGCACTTGTTTCTACAAACCTTGAAATGGCTTAAAAGCTGCTCACAGTCTGGCTCCTGGAGTTTTGAAGAGAAATTCTTTCTTTATAGCTCTCTGTGATAAAACAGTATGCTGTTTATTTGTTAAAAACCTGTCAGGGACAGTGCAAAAGAATGAAGGATAACTTTAGTTTATTACCACAAAGTAATCAGTGATAATGGTATCATATTTTCCTGCTGTCTTACTGTGCAATTCATCATTGTAATTCTTTTGCATTAATATAATTTTAGCATCAATGGCTATTTATGATAGGAACAAGGATACATCATCACTATTACACATTCATATTGCAAAAGCCTACAGTGCAATTTGGTATCTGTAACTAACTGATATGACATATAGTATGTTGTCCGCTGCCAGATTAGGTGATATGCTAACATTAAAGACTTTTTAATGGAGATTAAGGAAATATGTTCTAGATGAAAGAAAGTAGGAGCCATGCTAACATTAAACAATCCAATACTTTAGCACGGGCGAAATGGTGAAACAGTGTATAGAAGGTCCAGGGTTTGATACCTTGATAGGCCATCCAATTTTCATGTACTCCCTGTGTCTGTGTTGGTTTTCGCCCAAATACATGTATGCAAGGCGAACTGAAAATACAATATTTCCCCCTATATTTTTGTACTATGTATGAATACAACCATGTGATTAATATAACCTGGTTTCTGCTGAAGCTGAGATCACAGTAATATTTTTTGTAGGTATTACAATGATGTATTGTACAATATGATGCCCTATGTTGGAATGTCTAGAATGCTTTCTGCCCTGCACCTTGAGCTGCCAGATGGGCACTGGCTTCCCGCCATCCTTTACATACTTAGAAAACAAATGATTTTAGCATGGATACAATTTTAAAACCTTTTAATTTAATGAAATATTAAAAACATTTGTACTATTGAGTAATTTGTGTAGCATGGCTGTACTTTCAAAGTAGCATCATTATTCTATTTAAAAGCATCAATTTAAACACAAAATAAACAAAATAATCTCTTTTCTTCCCCTGACTTTTGGGAAATTCAGATAATGCATGTTCCGGTTTAGCATGGTGAGATTACACTATATCCAAATATTTCATATCAGTGAATTTTCAAAACATATTACGGATGTAATACAGAACTGGTTGTTTTAAGCAAGAGATATTAAACGTATTCGCATGAAAAATGCTCAACTGTGTTTATTATTAATGATAAATATTGTACTGATTATATATTTCAAGGTATAATGGATTGTGGAATTATTTATAGATGGTTATACTGATTTTGTGAAAAAAAACAGCCATTAGAGGACACAAGCCAGTGTATTTCTAGTGCCGGTCCCAAGCCAGGGTAAATGGTGAGGGTTGCGTCAGGAAGGGCATCTGGCGTAAAACATTTGCCAAATCAATGATGCAAGTTCTTCAATGATGATTGAACTCGCTGTGGCGACCTCTGATGAAGGGAGAAGACGAAAGACAAAGAAGATACTGGTTTTGTGAAACATAACATTCTATAAATAAGTTTCATATATATATATATATATATATATTTTTTTTTTATGCACAGTGGTGCAGTAGGTCATGTTGTTGCCTCGCATAGAGATGATAGAGTTTGCATATTCGCCTTGTGTCTGTGTGAGCTTCCTTCTGCATCATTGGTTTTCTCCTATGTTCAAAGAGCCAGTTGAGAGAAATCATCTTAGTAAGGTTGAGAATTGGGTAATGTACATTAGAAAAACGTTTTTCTTTCTTAACTCTGATAAAACAGAAGAACTAGAACCTGGAACACAGACAGATAGAAATAAGCTTTGTGATTGTGTACTAAATTTGGATGGTAGTTCAGTAACTCCTTGTGAAGCAGTAAAAGATCTTGGTGTTACTGTATTATTGACTCTAGTCTCTCATTTGAAGCTCATGTAAAAAGGGAAGGTAACACAGACATGAAGGCTCCCTAAGACATAAAACAACCAGCCACTCCACCATCAACAAACCTGCTTGAACATGTATGAGTTTATAATCGACAGCAATCACAAAGTCTCAGATTACCAAACACTTTACCAATCTATCACAAAAGATATATAATTTATCACATAAGATGCTGTGAAGGGCACTTACGAGTTATAATAAATAATAAATCGTATTTTTTTCCTTTTAGTAAACATGTAAAATGCATTATACATGCCCAAAAAACACACAAGGGCCAAGCTAAATTAATGAGTAATGTAATCTTAATGAAAGAGATGGCTGAGTTGTTTAAGGTGTATCTGAAAAACAGCCTAATGTCAGTTAAGACTGTTAACAACAGGTAAAACCAGTCCATCACGACAGACTACATAGATGAATACAAGCTATTGATACCTGGTTAACCACATGTGTACACCGCATATTCGGTCACTGGGCAGGAACATTAGTGGATGTTTAACTGCCAGTGCATGTTATCATGCAATACTTTGCTAATGATTAAACATTGCTGGTTGAGCTTTGTGACTCGAGTTTCAACGTATAATCATCTCTGAGTTGCAACACACCTATACTTCACCCTGCAGTTTAACTTTCACAAAGTTGCACTTTTCCGGCTTAAATGAACAAATGATATTTTCTTCTCCAACACTCGAAACCCACCGGAGAATATGTTTGATAATTGTTTCTGCTTCTTGTCTTATAATTCTGCTCAGCAGTAAAAGTCCTGCAGGCATTTCATTAGGTGGACTGTTTTAATGATTAGCTACAGCTGAAAGCCTTTCGGGAAATCCATGTCAACTTTTGAAAATAAAATAAAAATGCCCACGTTTTAGCGGCACACTCTGAAAGCTGGAGAGAGAAAATAAAAAATATATCACATGCTCATGCAGTTCAATTATCACACTCAGGCTGTCTCATGGCATACCAGAGTATGCAGCACTAATCATCTGTGTTATATTTCCACAAAGTTCAGAAAAACACACCTCAAGCTTAGTTAAGGACATCGACCATATGTTCTTTCTGTGTCTTCATGATTCTCCTTCTACATGCTTTTTCCTTTAAATATCTGGTTGTTGCATCTGTTGATAATCAAACTGTTCGGGGGTTTCTGTTGATAAGTGTGCACCATATGTGTGAGAGCATAATTGCCATTGAATGTGTTCTGAGGACAGAATGAAAGAAATAATCACAGGTAAGGAGCTGGGTATTTCCTGGAGGGTGTGAGCAACTGCAAGCAGGAAGCACTGAGTGTGAAAATGAGAACAAAATGAAACAATGGGAAGAAAAACAGTCAAACAGAGGAGTGTTGTAACAGAGGCATGCAGCCAGGGACTTTAAACCCTTCTGAGAAAGGCTAACAACAATCAGATATATTGAAAGCATTATAAAAGTATATTTCTCTCAGGTATCGCGGCTTGCTGGCAATTGCATGTCTTTGTTTCATGTTTTCCATTGCACTTCCGGCCGACATGCTCAGCCTAGTTTGTCTCTGTGCGATCCAGAAAGACAAAAGTTTTGTTCCCAGATTGCAACGACTCACAGGTGGAGGGAGTGACTTCATGGATAGAACTGTTACAGCGATGGTGTTTTATTTTCTATTTCCTTGTGTAGTTTTGTGTTTCTTTTACACACGCTTCATTCCTTGGTTTTATTAATGCACTCAGTTTCAGTTTGTGTTCATTTATGTTTAAACGTCTCAGAATTTTTTTTCATTGCCATAAGAAACTTGAACTTGTCAGTCAGCCAACCACACCTATAAATCTTGTGCAGAAAGGAAAAGTTATGTACCTATAAGAACTGTAAGTGTTAAACATGACCTTGCTGTAAGGCGACAGTTTTTCCCTCTGAGCCCCCAAGGCACCAGCTTAAATGAAGACTGTCACTGTGTTATACAAACATGCCACAGTTTGCCTGAGCCCAGCCATGTATAAATCTCAGCTGAGTCACTCTGTGAATCTCCCCTGTTGTTTGTATCTCTTTAATGAAGCCTATAAGCCCTTAAGCTTCCTCATGAGAACATATCATTTTTGGGGTCTCAAGAGGACATTCAAAATGCATGTCAGAATTAGATCTGTATCAGTTTAGTTTAGATATTTCATTATTCAACCTGAATACTAATATTAGCATTTGATCAGAGCATGATGGATTACTGAGAATGTAGTATAGCTGAAGCTTTAGCACTAAAACACCATCTGAACTCTTTATGAAGATCAAAAGTGGGAAAATGGAGCATTGTCTCCTAAGGTTAAGACATTCCAACCTTGCTAGGTCAATGACTAATCTTTCTTAACATGAAGCAATATAATGAAGATGATTGCGGACTACAGGATCATGGTAGACTGCATGCCCCAGACCCTCAACAGGGTCGTAATTTAACATATGTCAGTCTAACCCATGTATTTCCTCTTTGTGTCCGGATGTAGACAAAATAACAGACTCTTTAGTTTTGTCTGATTAAGATTCTATTGAATTGGAACTTTAGGAAGAACAACGGGATTTGATTTTTAATATAAATTATTATTTTACTAATATGTTTATTTGTTTTATCATCTAAAACACAATTCCAGTGTTTTACATGTTTTTAAGCCCTAGTTTTAACATTTCTAAAGCCATAAACATACATGGTTACAACCAGCCTCCCAAAATTGGACATAGTTGTCTAGTAGATTGTTTTCTGTGGACTGGTTTAATCCCTCATCAATCATAGGCACAAATGGTCTGGCATTGCTAATTGTTTTATAAATTATTTTATTCTTGAAGTTTGGGGCAAGTCCAAATTTTATAACATAGCTGGTTTGTCAAATGTGACAAAGTTTGCAATTTATAAATAAAAAAACATTGTGGAAAGCTCAGAAATCCCTTCAATAGATGCATATGACTGGTGCTGGAAGTATTTTTTCTTTAAAACTGTGCAACATTTTTAATGCCTGCCAGAATCAAATTTAATTCATTTTAATATAGTTTAAGGCCTTAATTTTTGTAAAAACATATTTAATGCCTTTTAATGCTAGTTGAAAACCTGACATATAATTAAATATTTTCTACAGACTCTTTTTATGGACTGTTTAGTCTGCTATAGCCCAAATGAGGATGGGATTCCCTTCTGAGTCTGGTTCCTCTCCTTAGGTTTCACCCTCTTATCATTTTAGGGAGATTCTTCTTGCCATTGTCACCTACTGGCTTGTTGTAAAAAGCGCTATATAAATAATAATAATAATAAAAGAATATTTATCTAGCTGTCATTTAAACCTCATAAATATTTTCATACATTCCCTGTGGTCTCAGTAAAACATCACTGCCAGCTATTTACTGTGATTTCAAAACAGAGCTTGTTTACCACATATTGCATTTCTTTATGCAAATAGGCGTAGCTGGGCATGAGCACATCATTTTAGAATATGTGGGATTTATCAATGACCATTGCATATAGCCGAGCAAATAAAGGTGTTATAAAGAGAAATTTCCTTGTGCGTACAGGCAACTCTTATGCACAAATTGCCCTGGTCCTTTAGCACTGAGACTATCATAAGATCTGTCCATCAGAGGCTCCATTTACAAAAGAAGCTAAAAATGTTTAGACTGAATCATAATATCCACACCAGCTTCCACACCAGAATGTATCCTGACTGGGTGGTTCCCTGTATGGTATAGCAGATTTTCAGTTCAGATCTCAGTCATCCATTTTCTTCCCAGATAAACAAATGCTATCGAAACATCCAGTAGCAGGCGATTGGGCTGAAGAACAATCTACATGCAAGCCATTAAGCTCTTAAACAACCTGTAGGCTTAGGCATTTGTGGCTGAGGTTAAAAAAATATTCTGATGTGTTTTTAAATTAAAGAACTGCTTGCAAAATATAGGAAGGAACCATGGTCATAACCTAAATCTTACTGGCAAAAGACAAAAGAAAAGTTATTACAATCACTAATAATCATAAACATTGGAAGCAAGTTCTGTACATCAATAACAAAGACCTTATATATTTTAGAATGATAGCTCAGTGTGTAGAGTGAGTTGCAGGTGAAATCCAGGAGCATTATAAACTGGGGTTTAACTCTCTACGGTGTACAAGAGCTTGGGATGTACAGTCAGTTTATTTCTATACCACAGAGTACATCTGTGCAGCCAACATAGCAAAGTGATGACACTATATGACTGACTGATATAGTCAAATATATACAATTTAACTCTAAGTAAATCAAACTTCTGTGAAATCAAACTGTCCACTTAGGAAGCGACACTGATTGACAATTAATTTTACATGCTGTTGTGCAAATGGAAGACAACAGGTGGAAATTATTGGCAATTAGCAAGACACACTCAATAAGGGAGTGAGTCTGCAGGTGGGGACCACTGACCACTTCTCAGTACCTATGCTTTCTGGCTGATGTTTTGGTCACTTTTGAATGTTTGTGGTGCTTTCACACTCATGTATAGCATGAGACGGACTCTACAACCCACACAAGTGGCTCAGGTAGTACAGCTTATCCAGGATGACACATCAATGCAGGTGTCTGTCAGCGTAGTGTCCAGAGGCTGAAGGTGCTACCAGGAGACAGACCGGTACACCAGGAGATGTGGAGGAGGGCAAGAATCCAGCAGCAGGACCTCTATCTTCAGCTTTGTGCAAGGGGGAACAGAAGGAGCACTGCCAGAGCCCCGCAAAATGACCTCCAGAAGGCCACAAATGTGAATGTGTCTGCACAAACGGTTAGAAACTGACTCCATGAGGATGGTATGAGGGCCTGAAGTCCACAGAAGGGGATTGTGCTCACAGCCCAACATCGTGCTGGATGCTTGGCATTTTTCAGAGAACACCAGGATTGGCAAATTCGCCACTGGCCCCCTGTGCTCATCACAGATGAAAGCAGGTTCACACTGAGCACATGTGACAGATGTGACAGAGTCTGGAGATGCCCTGGAAAGTGATCTGCTGCCTGCAACATCCTTTAGAATGACCGGTTTGGCAGTGGGTCAGTAATGGTGTGGGGTGGCATTTCTTTAGAGGGCCGCACAGCCCTCCATGTGCTTGCCAGAGGTAGCCTGACTGCCATTAGGTACCGAGATAAGATCCTTAGACCCCTTGTGAGACCATATGCTGGTGCAGTTGGCACTGGATTCCTCCTAATGCAGGACAATGCTAGACCTCATGTGACTCGAGTGTGTGAGTAGTTCCTGCTATAACGGTGACTGACAGGTAGGTATATTATGACATTACAAGAGGCTGTAAGATTCGTTTAGAGTTTGAGTAGCAGTCTAGGAATTGATGTTCCTTGCCAATTAGTAGGTAGACATGATCATTTCCATTACTGACTCACCCTTTGTACTTTTTTACATTTTAGATTAAAAATTCTGACAAGTCCCACTCACTCCCACAGACTTTCTTAATCAAGTCTACCCACTATCATAATCCCCAGACGTTTGGCCAGTCCTGTAATACAGTATATTTTTACTTAAATATAAAATATCCTTACTGGTAAAATAATTGACTAAAGCTGCAAGAATAACTGCAGCATGGCAGTGCAGAGTTCAGTGCTGTTTTCTCACAGCAAGAAGGACCCAGGTCCGGTCTCTGGGGTGGGATGGCCTGAGAAATTGCCGTGTGGTGTTCTCCCTGTGTTTGAGCAGGTATTCCCTGGGTGCAACGGTTTCATCTGAGATTTCAAAGACATGCATGTTAGGTGAATTTGTGTCTCTAAAGTGGCCCTTAGTGTGTGGATGTGTGCGCATGCATGTGTGCCCTACAATGCAGGGGTGTCTTATCTGGGGTTGTTCCTGCCCTTATGCCCAAAGGTGTCAGGTGTTTATTAGCTGGACCATGACCCCCTTGTGGATTAAGCAGAAGAAAATTAACAAGAAACTTTCTTTAGCTAATCTGGGCTCTAACTATATATTTTGGCTGGGATAAGAAAATCGGTTAGATGAGCCAAATTGTCATCAGTCCCTTGCTTGATCTCTCAGGAGTCTATTACACGGTACATTGCAATTATCTTTCAATGCTCTTTTGTAATTCCTAGTACGATAGTCATATCAAGTTATAATTGACTGGTTCCACGTTTTCTCTCTCTAAACTTCACTGTTGTTCCACAGAACTTACTGCTTGGTCTTTATTAACAGTGTTCTATGATACCTATGTACTTTTTCTCACACAACCCCTATTCCAATGAAGTTGGGACATTTTGTAAAACATAATTAAAAACAGAATACAATGACTTGCAAATCATTTTCAACCCATATCCAATTGAATACACTACAAAGACAAGATATTTAATGTTCAAACGGATAAGCTTGATTGTTTTTTGCAAATATTCCCTCAACATGATGCCAGAAAAACATTCCAAAAGAGTTGTGCCAGGGGCAAGAAAATATGGGAATGCTCGAAAAAACCTACATTACACAAGTTAATTGGAAATAACTGAGTGTCATGATTTGGTATAAAGGGTGCATCCCTAAAAGGTTGGGGGTGAGGTTCACCACGTTGTGAACAAGTGCGTTAGCAAATAGTCCAACAGTTTGAGAACAATTTATGGATTTCATCATTTACAGACCATAATATCAGCAAAAGATCAAAAAAATCTGTGCAAGTAAGCAGCAAGACCAACACTGAATGCCCGTGACCTTTGAGCTCTCAGGTGGCCCTGCATTAAAAACCAACATCATTTATTCACATAACCACATGGGCTCAGGAACACTTCAGAAAACCATTGCCAGTGAACACAGTTCATTGCTCAAGTGAAAACCTTATATCAACAACACCCTGGACCCAAGCTCATCTAAGATAGACTGATACAAAGTGGAATAGTGTCCTGTAGTCTGACGAGTCCACATTATGTCCTCCAGGCCAAAGATGAAAGGACTCTCCAGATTATTATCAGCACAAACTTTAAAAACCAGCATCTCTGATGGTATGGAGGTGTGTTAATGCCCACGGAATGTGTAACTGAAAGGTACATAAAGTTTTTGGAGCAACATATTCTGCCATTCAATCAATGTCTGCCCTCCAGACCTGTCTCCCATCGAAAATGTGTGATGCATTACAAACCGCAAAATACAACAACGAAGACCCCAACATGTTGAGCTACTAAAGTTGTACATCAAGAAAGAATGGAAAAGAATTCCACCTATAAAGCTTTAACAAATAGTGTTATTGAGTGTGACAGTGGAAAACATGTCCCTGTCCCAACTCTTTTAGAACATGTTGCAGACATCGAATTCAATATGAGTGAATATTTGCAAAAACAATTAAGTTTATCCCTTTGAACGTTAAATATCTTGCCTTTGTATTGTATCAATTGAATATGGATTAAAAAGTATTTGCAAATAATCGTATTTTTATGTTTCACACAACGTCCCACATTTTTGGAATTGGGGTTGTACATGCCATTGTCTATAATAAAAAAGAATACCAGCAAGAATACAGTGCTGCTACAGATCTCCCCAAGATATTACCTATTACTCTATTGAACTGATTGTATGCTGGCTACTATCATCTGCTCTAATCATCTGACAAGCATTAAGTGTATTCACTATGTGTGAATTATAACTGAACATTATAAAAAGAATAACAGTTCTTTACTGTGCACCAATATGAAAATTAATAGCATTTATATAGTTGGACCAAAGAACTGCTCCAGCAATTTAGGGTTTTAGGTCTGAATTACAGCATCCACACATCAGGGAACTGATTGCACAATGTGGCAAATGTCCTCCATATGCAATTCAACCCATACTCACCGCAACAGCTCAGCCAGTTTGTCTTAATGTTCACCTCTGAAATCAATCACACGTGGCCAGTCATAAGACCTGTGTCATTATGCTTGTGGGTGGTTCTTCCAGATTTTTTACACCTGTGATACTGTTAAAGCCACTTTATTCTTTGAGTTTACACACAGCTGGCTGATAATTAAACACATACCGGGTGTTCCTAATGATTATTATGAGTACATATTACATGACATTATTTGTTTGCTTGGATAAGGGCAAATTTAATGTAAATGAACAGAATTAAGGGGAAGTGCACGATAACCATGCCACATCTAATATGTTCTTATGTTTAGCAACATTGTCCCTCAAGTTTTATAACTGACATTAAATACAAAACTAAGGCTAAACATTCAATCAATTTATCTTTGTCAGAACATAAATTTAAAGGAAATAAAATATAATAAAGATTTTTTAAAAATTGACAAGATTTCAATTCAATTTCATTTAGGAAATGCTTTTAACAATGGACATTGTCCCAAAGCAGCTGTTCCTTTAATTACAACAACATTTTTTATCCTATGAAGAAGAATAGCATTACTGATGATGTCAAAAGCTGCAATTAGGTCAGGAAATATAAGCATGGAAATATAACCCTGATTAGAATCCAGTAGCAAATCATTCACAATTTTAACCAGTATTGTACTGGTGGGGCGACCTGGGAATTTCTGTGTGGAGTTTGCATGTTCTCCCCGTGTTCGCGTGGGTTTTCTCTGGGTGCTCCGGTT
>JAOUQV010317066.1:0-12687 GCA_028565295.1 Aspidoras spilotus
ATGCACACAACATTATGGGTGACATACCAGAGTTCAAAAGAGGACAAATTGTTGGTGTACGTCTTGCTGGCGCATCTTGCTGGCTTGCTGGCACAGAAAGTCTTGGTCACAGATAAAGAGCCACTTTGGGGTGGTTTGAAGGAGCAAGTCAGGAAACGTTGTCCTTTACCAGCATCACGTAGTGACCTGGCCACTATCCTGCAAGTAGAATGGCTTAAAATCCCTCTGAACACTGTGCAAGACTTGTATGTGTCATTTCCAAGACAAATTGACGCTGTATTGGCCGAAAAATGAGGCCCTACACCATATTAATAAATTATTGTGGTCTAAAACCAGGTTTTACAGTTTTATTGTCTAACCCCTGTATACTATACACATTCGTTACACACAGACTTATATATTTCAAGAAGTTTTTTTTCTTTTGATCTGATGATTATAACTGACAACTAATAAAAAACCCTATCTATCAGTAACCCTATCTGATAAATCAGTCTATGGCACTGCTCAGGTGTTATGAGAGCAAAGTTGCTTTAGTAGTGGCCTTCATCTGTTCTGCATTGTTGAGTGTGGCGTATCGCATCTTCTTTACAATATCTATAGATATTCTATAGTGTTAAGGTCAGGTTAGTTTGTTGGACAATTAAGAACAGGAATAGCATGGTCCTTAAACCAGGTACTTGCAGCTTTGGCACTGTGTGCTTCAAGAACCACCAAGAACAGACATATGCAAGACATCCGTTTCAGCTGTCGTATTCCTTGTGTCAAGCCACTCTTGAACATAAGAGAGTGTCAGAAGCGTCTAAAGACAAAAGGGACTGGACTGCTATTGAATGGTCCAAAGTTAAGTTCTCTGATGAAAGTAAATTTTGCACGAATAAAGGAGAAGCACAGAATCCATGTCACTTGAGGTCTAGTTGCTGATGGTTTGGGAGCCATGTCGTCTGCTGGTATTAGTCCACTGTGTTTTCTGAGGTTCAAGGTCAACGGAGCCGTCTACCAGGAAGTTTTAGCACACATCATACTTCCTGCTGCTGATCAACTTTTGGAGATGCTGATTTCATTTTTTCAACAGGACTTGGCACCTGCACACAGTGCCAAAGCTACAAGTACCTTGTTTAAAGACCATCCCTGTTCTTACTTGTCCAGCAAACCCCCTGACCTTAACACTATAGAAAATCTATGGGGTACATTGAATAAGATGTGACATGCCAGGCCCAACAATGCAAAACAACTAAAGGCTGCTATTGGAGCAACCTTGGCTCTTATAACACCTAAGCAGTTCCATAGACTGATTGACTTCATGCCACACCGCATTGCTGTAGCAGTTCGAGCAAAAGGAGTCCCAACTCAAGTATTGAGTTCTTTATACTTTTCAGTTGGCCAGCATTTCTAAAAAAGAATTGTATTTGTCTAAAGTAATATTTACATTTTCTGAGATACTGAATTTGGGTTTTTTTTTAGTTGTCAATTTTAATTATCAAATCAACAGAAATCCACCTTTAATTTACTAAAATTACTGAAATAAATAAACTTGATACTGTGATGATAATTTATCGGTTTTTAAAGGTTAGGTAAAAAAGTAATACATCTTTTATTACAGTGTCTAATGATTCCACAGACTACTGTCTATTTTTGTATTTACTGGTAAATCTTTAACAGTACTTTTAGTTAATCCACAATGCTTTTTACAGCCACATAGAGGAGCCTTTTTACATAGATGCAATGAAAAACAAATGAGACAAAGTAAATCATAATGCATACACTATACTGCCAAAATATGTTTTGGTCGACTTTCCACAAATTTTAGTAGTGTGTTTATGGAAATGTCTGACCATTCGAGCAAAAGCGCATTTGTGAGGTCAGACACAGATTTTGGATGAGAGAGCCTGGTTTGCAAACACTGCTGTAATTTATCCCATTGTTCTATTAGGCTGAGGCAAGTCAAGTTCTCCCACACCAACTCACTCATCCATTTCTTTATGGACCTTGATTTGTGCAATAGTCTAAGAATCTAAAATTGTCTAAGATTTCTTGCTATGATGAATCATTAAGAGTTTCTTTCACTTGAATTAAGGGGCCATTCCAAACCCCTGAAAAACAACCCTGCATGATTATTCCTTCAACCAAACTTTACACTTGTAATAATGAAGTCAGAGATGAACAGTTCTCCTGGTAACAAATCTAATGTTCTCGATCAGATTGCAAAAAAAAGAACCCTCATCCAGTGCTCTAGATTCCAGTAATGGCAAGCTTTTACACTCTCCAAGGCTTTGTGCTTGGTGTTGTAAGGCTTGACTGCAGCAGCTCTGCCACATTCTTGAACTAATCTGAAGGCCACATGAAATTACAGAACGGTCTGTAAAGATTTACTCTGCAAATATTTGGTGACCATTGCCCTCTATGCATAATCTGCAGAGTCCTCTGACCCCACAATGTCATTTTATGTGATCTAGCACTTCATGGCTGAGTTGCTGTTGTTTCCAATCACTTCCAATTGTAATACCTCTGACAGGTGACTGTGGAATATTTAGTAGCGATTAAATTTCCCTAGTCGATTTGTTGCACAGGTTGCATTTTATCATGGTACCACACTGAAACTCTAGTCCATGATTTTGTGACTTTCAGGCTGCACTACTGTAACTCTCTGAGCCATGTGCTCTCTTTCTAGTCACTCAGAACACTGCAAACTATTTAGAACTCTTACAAATAATTATGATAATATCACCCTTGTCCTTGAACAGCTCCACTGGTTGCCTATTAAAATAAGAATTAAGTATAAAATTTTCAGAAAGTACAAAAGGTGTGCCATGTTTTAGCCCCTGTTACTTGGTTGACATTCTCAAATGTTACATTCCGCCTCCGAATCTAAGATCATCGCGTGTGGGTCACTAGGAAATTCCTAGGTTCGGGCTGAGTTCAGTGGGCTGTCGCTCTTTTAGTGTTGCTTCCCTCACACTTTAGAAATTTTCTTTCAGTTTAAACAATATTCTTCTCTGTCTGCATTTAAAGCTTTTCTAATGACTCACCTCTTTTCAAAGTATTTTTCACCTCATCCTCTGGTGTTCATATGTAATTATTTTTTTTCCTGATTTTCGGAATATTGTGAAAAACTCCATAAAACTAGGACGTTATAATTATTAAGAGCTCCTGGGAGTGACCCAGTCTTTCAGCAATCTTTGTAGAAGCACTATGCACGCCTTGGTGCTTGATTTTATACACCTGGGGCTATGGAAGTGATTAGAAGGAACACCTGAATTCTGTGATTTGGCAGGGTGAGTGAATACTTTTGGCAGTATAGTGTATTTAAATTTACAGATTTTTTAAACTGTTTACTTGTAAGTAAACTTTTTAAACAATGAATTGTAAATTATTTACTCAAAAAGGGATATAATAATAATAACAATAACAACCACTTGAAGATATCAATTAAATGCGACATTATTGACAAATAATATAACATTAATGCAACATAGATATATTACATTTAGTATACGGGTTTTCTCCATCATTATATATACATTATTGATTGCACTTATGCACTCCAGAACCCGCCTGTCGCAGTACAGCATATGGAACGGGCCAAGAGGGCAGCATGTGCCGCCCAAGCCAGCTGGTATGGAATAAAAATAAAGTCATCCTTCTATAAAGTTTGATTTATGTCCTCGAAAAACTTTTTTTTCTGATTCAAGAACTAATTATTATTCAAACACATACTAATGCCTGGTAGGTATTATTTACTTCCATTAATTACATTACAGATAGCTAACAGGTATATTCTGCAATTACTGTTGAAATATTTGCTACTGCAGTATTTTAGACATTACACATAATATTTCTTAACATGGGTGGCTGATCCAACCTTCATATACAGTATTAGTATTTGAGGTCATTTGTCTAGCATATATAATTTAAGAGCAATAAGATATATGGATGCAAATAAATATTGGTCATGTGACATGAACTAAATTACACTTTTTTTTTTGCTTTCTGTTTAAAAAAGAACAATAAAGTATAAAAGTATAAGCTCTCACAGCATATCAATGCAAAAGTTTTCTGTATGATGATTTATACTAGAATAAAATATCTGTCTACAAATCAAAGTAACATTCCTATGTGTGATCAGTTTTATGTTACAATAAAACATTACTATCCTGATGTGGTTGGTCACTGAGGACGGATGTATCTTCACATACCTGCCGGGCATGATGTGTCACTGAATGGTTCGATGGAAATAAAAATAAAGTAAATAAAATGTTATGTCCTTCGCACTCCCCATATATTTCCAGTTAGACAGCTGTGAGAGACTTGTTGACATCTAATGACATAAGACATTTAAACAATAATGGAATTTTATTTCACTTTTCACTGGCACCTTTCTAGTAAAAAGTTGGACCCTATTCTGCCTTAATTCTTTATAGAATGCTTTCAACAGAGATGGTATTCTGCATTCCTTGTTGGTAACAAGTGGATAAAGTTACTGTTACTTTTCTATCTTGAACCAGACTCTTCTGACCTCTGACATCAACAAGGCATTTTCATCCACACAACTGACACTTTGTAATTTGGGTATAATTTGAATATTATGTATTGCAATTCCTAACACAAAGTGAAGTGATTGTAGAGTGCTACTGTCATGAGCAATACTCAAACCAATACTCAAACCAGCCCTTCTGGCACCAACATCTATGTCAACTTCAAAGTTGCCTAAATAACATTTTTTTTAATATTCTTTACCACTTCTTTACCACCTCTGCATGCCTAAATAAAGGCTGGGACAGTCACTGTTTTCTCTGAAGTGGATTATAAAGAGAGATATGTTGTACAAGCTGCTGAAACATACTGGACAACACTATACATCTTTTACATAATCCTTTGGTCAAAAGCAGTGTGACCTCAGTTCGAAACTCCTTCTGTTCTGCTGCGATAAAAACTGTTGCAGGAAGTCATAACTGCTCATCACAGTAGCACTCTACAATCACTTCACTTTGTGTTAGGAAGTGCAATACATAAGATAGGTTTAATATTCAAATTACACCTAAATTACATCTATTCAGCAATACTGTAACTAAACCGTAATGGTTGATGCTTTAGTCGGTTGTAAAGATATGTTCTAATGGTACCAAAGATGTACCATAATTGCAAATGAGTTGGTGCAGTTTGATTGGCTGATTAAAAATTTGTGTTAACAAGCAATTGAACAGGTATACCTAATAATGTGACAGGTGAGTGTAATCCTATAATATTAAATGTACGTGTATATAGTATAGAATGAAACATTTACATTACTGATCTGCATGCAACGCAAAATTCTTTCATGCTGACCGTAAGTCAGATCACTTAGGGTTAAACATTTTAACTTGCAAACTAGTCACAGTAAATTTTAAAACATCACAGTTGCTAGAACTACATCTGGGATTTGCCAAAGGGTCCTGAAAAGGTCAAGTGGATTTCCATTTGTCAATTCCTGACAAATAAACAAAATACAAAACACAACAAGTGTGACACAGTGCTCCCCTTCTGCCATCTGTGCTGCGCTGTGCTATTCGCTTACACCCTCCTGCAGATCTTTGCCAGGCCTGCTGCTTCATCAGCCTCATACCCAGCTGCTAGCTGTATGGAGATTACACAATCAGCCTTAGCTAAGATTCACTTCTGAACTGCGTACAAGCTGCTGAAGCTCATATCGGATGAGAAAGCCCAAGCCCTGAGGGAGCCAGTTTTTAAGTGCGGTTGGCGGTGTGTGAGATTGTATGACAGTACGACAGACTCAGCATGTTAAAGAGTAAGTGCATATGTATGAGATATAGAGATGAGATAAAATAAAGACACAGATATGTGTGGATAGATTCAGTTATGCAAAATGTTAGCTTTAATCTTTAAACAATTCAGATGTTACTGTCTATATTTTTTACAGTCAAAATCTTAAATAGAATACACATGTTAAATATAAAAGAATTAATGAATATTTGTAACACATCAATACAAAGATATTTTTGGGATATAAAAGTACTATGAATTTGAATTTATTCAAAAATAAGTAGACATTTTAAACAGTTAACACCAAAACTGCAAACTTCAGTATTTTGACCTCAGATGTACTTGGTGATGCCTGTGCATCCTCAGAGGCGGCTGCTGGGCATTTATGCTTGATTTAACTTTAACCTGAATCTATCTAAAAAATCTTAAATATATATAGCTATTTAATGCAGAGGGAATTTTTTTGGATATTCCAGCACTTTTAAGAAGATGAGGTAAATATGAAGCGACAGCTATAATATGGCCTTGAGAGGGTTAAAGGCCTTGTTCAGGGCACAGTTGCAGTGCCAGGGCTTGAAACTCTCACTTTTGATCATTAAACCAGAGCCTTAACCACTGAGACACTGTAGATTAGCCAGCCCACATAGGTTCATTTCTAATATAGTTGCATTTCCATAGAAATAGTTTGTTTATCCTGAAAAACTGCTTGTTTTTTTAATAAAACAGCACTGTCAAGTGATAATGAAACGTCTATATTTACTGCATCTAAATGTATGACAATCAGGTTCTCTGTAGAGTGAAGTGGCCGGGATGTTTTTGGTATCTAACTTTACTAGTAATAAATTAGGCCTGCAATGCTATGTTTTCTTTTTGATTTTCAATTCTGAGTGTTTGAACACATTGGCCAAATATATTCTGCTTACACAGGGCTCTCTTTGTGTGTGTTGGGCTTTCAACTGCCATTTGGTTAGCCACTGATTGCGCTAGTTCTACTACTTAGAAAGATAAAAGTGGTCTGTAATTTTCACCATATGTTACACTTTAACTATGAGACGAAATGAGAATTTATTTGTAAATTTTGGTGGAAAATAAGTATTATGTCAATAAAAAAGTTTCAACTCAACTTTGTAACATAACATGTATTGGCAATAACAGAGGACTTTTGCACATGCTGTAGCTGTGTGTATTCTGGCCCATTCCTCCATGCAGATCTCCTTTAGAGCAGTGAGGTTTTGGGGCTGTCATAGGGAAACATAGACTTTCAACTCCCTCTAAAAACATTCTATAGGTTTTAGGTATGGCTAAACCACTCCAGGATCTTAAAATGTTTTTTTACAGAGCCACTCCACTCCGAAGTCCAAGCTAACTTTCATCAATGCTCTTCAAAAAGGCCTGGACACATACTGGCACAAGCAGGGTTTGAGTTCCTATCCACATAGTGTGTTACTAATGGTTGCCTTTGTTATTCAGTCACAGCTCTCTGTAGAACATTCATCAAGTCCTTCCGTGTAGTTATGGGATTTTTGCTAACCAATCTAAAGATAATTTTGACCCCACGAGATGAGATATTGTGTGGGGCCCCAGATTATGAATGGTCTAGTATGTGTTACAAGATGGCGCACCACAAAAAAACATTAAATGCGGACGGAAGTGCAAGGAGAATTTATCTTTACAAAAAAACACAAAAAACATAAGACAAAATGCACACAAAACAGTCAGTGGGGGAATAAAGTGAGGATTGTGGCAGGTAATGGAATAGGTATGGGTGGCTGATTTCATCCGATGCTGAAATGTCCTTTTAATTACTTGGAACCCAGCAGCTGTGCAAAGACAAAAACATAAAAATAATTAATTAAATAAACATGATATGATAAAGGAAGATCTGACAAAATTACGAACACACATTCAATCACATACACTTTCAAAAACGAACACTCCCTGAATTCCAATCCCAAACCTGTTAAAAGACAAGCTAATTAGAGTTGGGAATGGAATTCAGGTGCATGCTATTAAAATAGCGATATTAAAAAAGCAAATTCCTATTTTTACCCCACTGTATATGTCATATGCTGTTATTATAGACTAAATAATAAACCAGAATAATACTTATCCTTCATGGAACATTATGTTTATCTGTGTGTTGTTTTTGTTAATTTGTCCACCCTTCAACCACCTAACCCCTACCTCAATATAGTAAGGGTTTGACTCTAAATATATTAAGTTGTAGCCGTGTGATTAGCTAATTAGATAATTGTGTTAATAAGAAACATAACAGGTACCTAATAAAGTGGCCGTGAGTGTGTACATTTTCTGGTTATTTTTATGGAGAATATTATGACCTCAGTGTTCTGACAAAAACAACATGAGAATATCAGGTATACAGTCCACCCAAGAAGATATTCACCCTAGGGCCATCATAGCAGGCTTTCACAGTGTAGATATTGGGTAGATATTGCAACAGAACAGAAAGAAGAAAAATAAAGTGTTTGTGAAATGCAGCTGGTGTAAAGCCAGGCTTATTGCTGTGAAGGAGCGCTTCTGGAGATCGGACATCAAATGGTTAGCCATGAGTTTTCATCCATATTAGTTTCATATCTTGTGAAATTTTCTTCATGACTATCTGTTGTAGCAGCGTTGAAGCTGGCAACTATAAGTAAATAAAATTAATAAATAGGGCTGGAAAGTGGTCCGGTATCCCTGGAGTATATATAGAGAGACAGATGATGCACAAGCTGCTCAAACATACTGAAAAACACAGTACACCTTCTACATAACTGTTTGGTCAAAAAACAAAGCAGTGTGACTTCAGTTCAAAACTCCTTCTGCTCAGCTGCAATAAAAAAAAGCCATAACTGCTCATTACAGTAGCACTCTGCACGCTGCATTTTTTTGTGTTAGTAACAGGAGTAACTGAGTCCAATATATAAGGTAAATTTTTTTTTTATTACACACAAATTGCATCTATTCAGCCATAACTATATAATTATGGTTTATGCTTTAGTAAGTTGTTAATATACAGATAAATAATGTATACTAATGGTGCCAAAGATGTACCATTCAAATGAAAGTGAAAGAGCTTCAGTTTGTCATTATTATCCAAGATTTTTTCATTTTTCCCATGTTTTGAGCGAGTCTGGATGTAAATTTATTGTTGATGCATTTGGCATTGGGGGTGTGCTGCTTGAATTTCTCCAGTGTTTATGAATTGAGCAGAATTATGTCCTAAATAGGCTAAGAATCTATACTTAGCAGTGAGATCCCTCTCATGGGATAGTCTCAATAATAGGTATTTAGCTTTAAAAAGAGAAGGTGGGAGTTCCTATTTCATCACTTTTTCTCCATACTCACTTAATGTATCACTTTTTTAGCAGTAGTAGGCCTCTCAGTAACCGTAAAACCAAGACTTGGAAATGGATTTACCAGCAAATTCTGTTTAATATCTGAAAAGAATGATAATAAGGCCACAAAACAGGAACAGAGCGGTAATATAGGATTAAATAAATGTCTGAGTGAGCTTGAATGACTTTAGACCCTGGGAGCTTTCTCTCTCTGGTGGTGGGTTGTTTTAGTAAATTTAAAATGACATTACCTTGAGTAATTCAAGTAAGCTTGTCTTAGTGAGGTGTTTTATTGTTTTTTGTTTTTTTTGTCGACACATATATTAAAGCAGTGTTGCAAGTGTTGCTCCCCTTTTTATTTTGTTTGAGCTAGTGGTCATAAAAATAAGATAGATATAGTAATACAAGTAATAGGTAAGGTAATCCTGTATTCATTCCAAAGTGGGGAAATTTCGGTACCACGGCAGCAAAATGTATAGACAAACATAAGTAATATACATATGAATAAAGCCAAAACTGGTCAAAGCTCAATGCATACTCAGAGGTCTTCATGCCTCAATTTCTGCTCGACTCGACCTATTAACATTATGGACACATGTTTTTCTGTTGACTGTCAGAACAGCAGAATACCTTACTGCCTTTAGAAGAACTTTTGGGTAGTTGGAATATTGATGTATTTGGTGCATTGGTATGGATAGTCTTTTATTATTATACTAGCTCCAGGTACATTGTATTCATTTCTACTAGCATTAGCTCAGACGTTCCTAATAAATGACATTCCAAATAAAAGGCATTTTGTGAGTCGTTCTGGATGCTGTTGTAAGAGTAGTAGCAGTGAAGTAAATGCAAATGTAAATATACTAAAAAAAATGGAACACTCTAATAACACATCCTAGATCTGAATGAATGAAATATTTTAATTCAGTACTGTTCTGTACAAAGTTGAATGTGCTGACGACAAAATCACACAAAACTCATGAATGAAAATCTAATTTATTAACCAATGGAGGCCTGGATTTGGAGTAACGAATTTAGCGAATTTGCCAATCCTGGTGTTCTCTGGCAAATGCCAAGCGTCCTGCATGGTGTTGGGCTGTGAGCACAACCCCATTTGTGGATGTCGGGCCCTCATACCATCCTCACTGAGTCATTTTCTAACCGTTTGTGCAGACACATGCACATTTGTGGCCTGCTGGAGGTCCTGTTCCTTCTTGCACAAAGGCAGAGGTATCGGTCCTGCTGCCAGGTTGTTGCCCTCCTACGGCCTTCTCCACATCTCCTGGTGTACTGGCCTGTCTCCTGGTAGCGCCTCCAGCCTCTGGACACTACGCTGACAGACACTCGCATTGATGTGCCATCCTGGATGAGCTGCACTACCTGAGTCACTTGTCCGTGTCCGTCTCGTGCTCCCAGGAGTGTGAAAGCACCACCAACATTCAAAAGTGATCAAAACATAAGCCAGAAAGCATAGGTACTGAAAAGTGGTCTGTGGTCCCCACATGCAGAACCACTCCTATATTGAGTGTGTCTTGCTAATTGCCAATAATTTCCAACTGTTGTCTTCCATTTGCACAACAGCATGTAAAATTAATTGTCAGTCAATGTTGCTTCCTAAGTGGACAGTTTAATTTCACAGAAGTTTAATTTACTTTGAGTTATATTGTGATGTTTAAGTGTTCCCTTTATTTTTTTGAGCAGTGCATAACAATAAAAAGAAGAGCAATTTATTCAATTAGGAAAATTATTATATTTCATAAATCCATATACTGCAAAATCTGCCGAATACATTGTTAGCACCTACCCAATCCTTTTTTCTTTGTAGGATTTTGTTAATATCACTACACAAATGAGTCACTGGGTCTGGTCCACTGGTTTCAATATTCATTTGAGAATTTCACTTCTCTTTCTACCATAATTGCAGTTATTTAATGTTGCTAATGCTTAACCCCATCTCCTGCTATTCGTGGGATGATTATTCCTTTATTATAGTCAAAGGTGCACTTAGTTGTTTAATTAACCATAAATCTTACAGCACAATGCAATTTTCTTTCTGTACCCTATTAGCATTTCTTGATTTTTGTGCTTTGGCTTTTCCCAATCAATGCATAGAGACAAGATTATAGTAATTGTTAGACCTTCTTAAAACTCATACATTCCAGAAATGTAGTTTCTCCAGCATGAAGGTTAAATTGTCAGAATGTTTAGGAAGACAAGCGTGCATAGTAGAGTACCAAGAACAATTATCAGTTCTGGTTATTACTGTACATTGAGATTTTATTTTTCCAACTTTTATTATTGTTAATGCTTAGTAAAAATGTATGTATACAGTCTGGTTAAAATATTATATTTATCATGACTAGTATGACAAATAAACAATAAAATGTGTAATTTATAATTTTCTACGTAAACATGCTAAACATACGCAAATCAGGAACAATAGAATTAGTAATGTCTGGCTAATAACTTAATAATTCGCAGCGGCGTGCAAATTAAAGAGCCCATTCCAGCATATCCCAGATTACATGGGATTTAACCTTTTTGTGCAGAATCTCAAGATCATTTTCAAGCAATTTTACTACTTCACTTTAACATTAGATACCTAAAGTTCTACATATTCACAATTATCTGGCCTAAATTGAAGTAAATACTTGGGAACAAATATTTATTAACAGCAAAATCTATAATTTCATTATTTAGCTCGAATATTTACGCATTATGTACATAAAATAGTGATAAAAACGAAGATTTGCCTTTACTTTTTTGAATTTTATAATGTCTGCATGAATGCAGAACATTAAAAATTTGCCATGACTTACATTTCATGATTTAGTAAGGTCTTGACTAACTTTGTACAAAATGTGGAGTAAATCTATTATTGTATTTATAAAATAAGCATTTGTCTCCAGATCTAACCAAATCTTTCCTGTTACATTGTGTGTATGTACTTTAATTCTTAGAGAATAGACAAATATAAGTCTCTTTTAGACTAATAAAATGATTTTAGAGTGTGGGCTTTAAAAATGTATGACGCATATAGACAAACAAGAAAGCGCAACCAAACGCATGATGAATACTCGATCAAATCCACCTTTAAACTGGGCTTTACCCACACAAACTATGTGTCTATGTCTTCATTAGGATCTCTACTATTGGCTTAACTTTCAGGAAGCGTATTGAAACCTATTAGCTATTTATTTGAACAGCCTTCCCGTGGCATCTCGATACTGACCCACTGGCACGAAATATCAAAATGACATTTGATATTTTGTCTACATTCTATTGCGAATGCACTATAGGTTTTTGAGATTTGTAAGATATTGAATTCCGTTTTTATTTACATTTTTATAGTTTGTCCCAACTTTTTGGGAATCAGGTTTGTACAAACAAGTATGAACTACCACATACGCAAATCATACTTATGTAGTACTGAAAAATACCTTATTTCTCAGAGAATTAACTTTTAATCACACATATATTACTCTCAATCATCATGTTTTGCTTTGGGTATTTATGATGCACAATGCTGAGTCTGACCCAGTGAGGCTTTGCCACAGTTGTCTTTCCTTCTGTTGATATACTTCAGGCTGTCTGC
>JAOUQV010317097.1:0-12684 GCA_028565295.1 Aspidoras spilotus
ACTGGCGTTTAGGTGGAGATTATTATCCTGGCACCAATTCTCCAGGGTTCTAATCTCTTCCAGGTAGGCCTTCTCGTCGTTTCCTGAGATCGTCAGCAAAGTTGTCAGCAAACTTGATGATGTTGGTAAAACCAGGTGTTTCAGTTTCATTGTCCAACCCCTGTATGTATGTATGTTAGAATTACTAATAATCAGTATGTTTAATGTTATATTATCTTTTCATGTATATCAGTAACAAAGTTTTTATGAAAGAGCAGTTCGTCAGTAAAGGATTCATAAAGACGTGGTCTTGTATTAGAGAGTTAACTGTCTGTCTAGCTGTTAACTGTCTGTCTAGCTTTACACAGATTTGCGATGCGAGGGCAGAACATCACTCACAGAAAACAGTTTGTCTCCATTGGCATATTTGGATCTAATCCATCTTGTCTAACTCGTGGGGTTCCCAGAGTTTAGTACTGGGCCCTATATTGTTTATGATATAAAGTATGATATACTGATATACTGATGATGTCCGAATATACATCCATATGAAACAATCTGACAGTCTCTTGTCGGCTGTGTTAACAAATTGCTTTATGGACATAAAGGTCTGGATGGAGAATAGTTTTTTTTAAATTAAACAATAAAAATCAGTCTTTACTAATTGCATCTGCTTCCACTTTGAAGAAAACTGGTCTCACCACTCTGGTAATTTCTGATTTTGCTGCATTCTCTGTAGTTGATTCCAAATTAATTAAACAGATGAGTTTTCAGTAGAGATTTGAGTAGTGGAAGTGAAGAGACAGAGTGAAGAAAAGGTGGAAGATAGTTCTCCAGAATGGGAGCAGCCACACCAATGATCTGCCACCCAAGGAGGCCAGCCTAAATCTAGGAATAGCCAGCAGGCCCAAATCAGAGGACCTAAGTGAGCACAGGCTTGTGTAGAGAGTCAGCATGTGGGAGAGGTAGACCAGAGCAAGGGCTTTAAAAGTCAGGAGTCATATTTTATATTGGATTCTCTTATGTAAAGGGAGCCAGTGGAGCTGCTCCAGAACCGGGGTGATGTGCTTATGTTTGCGAGTGGATGTGAATATCCTAGCCGCAGCATATTGAATCAGTTGTAAAGAGTGTATTGTCTTGTTAGGAAGACCGTAGAACAATTAATTGCAATAGTCCAGCCGGGAAGTGACAAATGCATGGAACAAAAATCTGCTGTCTGAGGTAAAATCAAAGGACGAAGATGAGAAATGTTACGAAGGTAGAAGTAAGCATACTCTTTAATAGAGGCTGAAAAGTTAGGAGAGGGTCGAATGTAACACCAAGGTTTTGAGCAGCAGCAGCAGGAGAAACAAGTGCCCTGACATATGAATGCATTTTTTAAAATGTGGCACCCAGCAAGACAAAGTGTTACCTGTCAGGGGGTAGGATTTAAACCATGCTAGTGCCAGGCCGGAAATACCAATATTGGACAGTCTGAACAGAAGAATGTTATTATTTTTTGTACCAAATATGGCAGTGAAAAAATGTTGGAACCAAACACCAAGGAAAGATGGGATGGGGCAGATGCAGGCACACCCTGAAGCCCCTTATATTCTGTTGACACCTTGCCACCGAAGAGTTTAAGGAAGGCTTTGCACCAACCAGGGGAGTGATCAAATTTAATTAAAGGGATCAATTTTACTTTTATACCACTATGCATTATAAAGTACATAAATAAAATTCAGGATGAGTTTGTTCTATGAACATTGTATAACAATGTCACCCAATGGATTTCAACTGGACGTTTAGGCTTACTGATGGTTTATACATGTCCTTTATTGGTGCCCCAGGTGATGGAAGTACTGGACGTCCTATGAACGTTCATATAAAAGTGACCTGATGGTCCCCTGGATGTTTGCCAGTGGTCCCTTTTAACATTTTGGCAACCCTACAAAAAGACATACAGCAGAAATCATTTTGTAAGCTGGGAAGTCTTTAAAGTATAAAATTTTAAAAGGATCAGCTAATGAAGTTTTTTTTCTGTAATAAGTCCAAAGACTAATATTTACAAAAGTGTGGTCCCCAAATATTCGACAACAATCTATCTGCTAGACCATGCTAGTCAATTGCTGTAAACTGGCAACAGTTTCAAGTATAACTGCACTATATTTGTAAACACATTCTGCTTCTGCAGTGGCTTGTCAATTAAACATGTTTTGAGCTGAATTAAGCATCCATGCTGCAAAATTCATTCATGCTTAGTGTTGTTAATCATTAGGAAATTTTTCTAATTGTTTTATTTAGGCAGTTTTAACATACAATTCCAACTCCAATGAAGTTGGGATGTTGTATTAAAACATAAATAAAAAGCAGAATACAATATTTGCAAATCTTTTTTAACCTATATTCAACTGAATGTTCATACACTACATAGAAAATATATTTAATATTAAAATGGGAATTTTTATTTTATTTTTGCAAATATTCACTCATTTTCACTTTGATGTCTACAACACATATCAAAAGAGTTGGAATAGGTCATTGGAAATTTAGCATTCCCAATTTACCTAGAATGCATGTTTTTGGACTGTGGTAGGAAATCTGAGTACCCAAAGTAAACCCATGCAAACACACAAGAACATGCAAAAGAACACAGAAATTTAAGATGTAGTGTCCAAAATCTTACATATGTTAAGTAATTTTATGTTGAGCTAGTAAAAGAATGTGCTCCCTTTATTTTTGAACTTCTATGAGATCTTTGTAGCTGTGTGTATTCTTGGAGTCCCTGATTTTGCTTTGTGATTTATATGTACGTATTCCTGGACTCCCTGACTTTCTTTTTAACCTTATATGAATGTGTGTATTCCTGATTTTGCTTTTTATAAATTTTAACTTTGAAGCAATCTATATAAGCTTGCTGTCAGACACTAAAGGGCAGAGCTACAAAATCAGCAGTAGGGCTCTCTAAGCTATCACAAAGCTTGAGATAGCTGTCTATTCTGTTATTTTTCTAGAAATAAAAGACATTGTCAGTGGACACTGCTTGGTATTGATCTAACTATATCTGACCATTAGTCTGTTCTCTTTGATTTTATCTTACCATGTCCCAAGCAGGAGCGGCCCCTTTTAGAACTTGCACTGTTAAATTCTCACATTCTGCTAACTGGCATATACCAGAGTTGCGCAAAATAAAGGCTGCAGGATGCCAAATTGAGTGCTTTTGGAAGAGAACTGGCTTGACTGTGCATGCCCATGCTTACAAAGATTTTGTTGAGAACTATAAGGACGAATTGAAAAAAGCTAAAACTTTTTATCACTCTAATATCATTCAAGGTGCCCATGGAAATCTAAGAGCTCTATTTTCCACTGTCAGAAAATTACTGCATCCTTCAAAATGGTCTTCTTTAGTCCAGTCAACTATGTTCTTGGTTCATGTCCTTTTTTAATCATAAAATAAATCGTTATCTGACTTATCCTTTGAACGAAACATTAAGAATATCTGCAAGACAACTTTTTAATTTAAGGAACATTGCCAGGATCTGACCCTTTCTCTTCCTTACTGCTGCTAAGGCTATTGTTCATGCATTTGCAACTTCTTATTTTGTTTTTATTGTTTGCTCTTATTGTACAGTGTCCTATAGGCGCTTATTAAATAAAATATTATTGTTATTAATATATCAAAGCTAGAAAATTTACCACAAATCATTTTGGAAATAATGAAACTAAGTGTTGAAGCTATGTATGTGGATTTCTTTCCCATTCTTACTTGTACAAGTTCAGGTGCTCAACATTCTGGGGCCTCCTGGTGTCATATTTTTTACACACTTTTTACTATAAAGCCACACTGTTGTAACACATGCAGAATGTGGCTTGGATGGCAGCATATGTTGTTCCAAAACCTGTATGTACATTTAAAAATTAATGATGCCTACACAGATGTGCAAGTTACCCATGCTATGGGAACTAAGACACCCCATAGCATTAATGATGCTGACTTTTAAACTTTTCGCTGATAACAATCCGGACAGTTATTTTCCCTTTTTGGCCCAGAGGACATGATGTCCAAAAACTCATCAGACCACAGGACACTTTACCACAATGTTTATATAAAATAAAACTATAAAACACAAAACATTATACCAATAAAACAATATAATCAACAAAACAGTATAAACAGTAACATATAAAAGCAATAGGATCCATAGTAAAATCATGAACTCTGTTCATTGACAATAGTTTTCCTGAGCCAATTGAAGAGAAAATTGAAGAGAGTTTCAGAGTTTAGGAGCAGTTACACCAAAAGAGCTACTACCCATAGACCTCAGCTTGAACCTACAAATTTTCAAGAGACCCACACTCGATGATCTTAAATTCCGAGCCAGAGTGTAACACTTGAGGAGGTCAACTGAATAATGAGGAGCTAGACCACGAAGAGCCTTAAACGTAAGAAGTAAAATTTTGTATTTGATTCTTATGTTAATAGGCAACCAATGAAGCTGTTAAAGGACTGGGGAGATATGATCATATTTGTTTTTACGAGTTAGAAACTGAGCAGTTGAGTTCTGAAAAGTATGGAGTGATATCAGGAAGCCCATAGAACAGAGATTTACAGTAGTGTAACCTGGAAGACTTAAAAGCGTGGACTAGAATTTCGGAAGCATTTGAAGATAAGGGCAATATTGCGAAAATGGATACCAACTTGGACAGAAATTTTATGTAGTGCTCAAAAAACGGAGAAGAATCAAAAATGAAACCAAGGTTTCATACAGTGACAGAGGGCTTGATCATGATATCAATTAAAGCACCACAATGCTAAATTGTCATTCTAGGTGAATTGGTGAAGTTAAATTGTCCAGTCCTAAGCCCGAAAGGGTGAGGGTTGCGTCAGGAAGGGCATCCGGCATAAAACATGTGCCAGATCGTAATGCGAAGAACTCGCTGTGGCGACCCCTGGTGACAGGGAAAAAGCCAAAAGATGAAAAAAATAAATAAATAAATAAAAAAATTTGAGTATGACAAAAGTTCAGTTTTGTAAATGTTTAATGATAGGAAATTTGAACTGAGATAGGAAGTCAACTCGTGCAGAAAGTTAGTTAAAAAGTTTGAGGGAAAGCAAAATTTAACTGTTGGGAGGCCATGTGAACACCTGTATCCAATTACTTATAGCGTATTCTGTGCATGTTCTGTAAAAACAACTCTTTCCCACCAGGTTTTGGTGTGAACTTTATTCCAGATATAGTGTTGCTTGATTGCTTGTGAACCCTGTAGAATTTTCTTTATTTTTGCATAAATATGTCCTAAAACCTCATCAGATTTGTACACAACTCCTAATAGTAGATAAAGAGGACCCAGTTCTTTTTGGAGATCAGTGTTCTTCTCATTAAAACCCTGACATGCACAACATTATTGTTCTGTGTTCTCCTAATGTCTCATGAAGCCAATGTGAGAGAGTCAGGCTTTAAATAGGTAAGTTTTCGATAAGGGTGCTGTGGGTCGACAATTGGAAATACTTTGTGGTTTGCTCTGGTTTAATCTGTGTGCCGCATCAACTCAAGAAACACTGAAAAAGTCTGTTAGTCAAGAATTCACTTGTAATCCTTCAAAAAACTTTACTTGTAATTCAGCGTCAAAACTGTAGAGGGCAGAGATTATTTAAATGAGGGTTAGTTATTAAATTTGGAATCACAAAAAATCTTAAAACCTCAATTCAACACAATGCACAAGACTAAGCACAGAAGAATTTTAGCTCATGGTCAAAACACTGAGGACGCAACTGGTAGGAAAATGTACTTCTGAAAGGAAAATATGAATTAACCTTAATTTCAATTTTATTTAAATTTTCTTTGAAGGTGATCAACCTAATCCTAATCCTAAAACTAAAACTAAGGCTAAAGCTAATTAAAATCTAATGTAAAAGCTAAAGCAGCCTGCTTACAAATAAAAAAGGGAGGAAAAGATTTGAGTTGTTCCTTGTGTCCCTCTGAGTGTTAACCAGGCAGTTTTTCAAGAGCTGGAAAGTTAAAAGTACATAACTTGTGTCTAGTACCCATCAGTGATTTAGGAATTTTGTTCATATATTCTGTTAGTCTGTATGCGCTGTTATGCTTTATTCCCTAGTCAATCGATTAATAACATTTAGATCCTACTGTTTTATTAGTGCCCTGTCTGTTTGTATTGTGCTTCTGTGTTTTTGCACTCCACACTTATCTATTTATGTTTTTGTCTTCTGCATTTTTAGAAAAAGTGAGGCCGGAGTTTCTGGGAGCAGCATACTTTGTGTTCTATGTAAGTGAAAATTCTGTGCTTTTGGACTGTATTTTGATTTGTGTTATTTTTCTCCCAGCACTGTAAATCAATGTGTGCAATATCAATAATAAAACTGCTCTTGTCAAAACTGATGTGTGGGGGGGTTCATTACAGTGTGAAAATCTGAAGACAAAATCCATTAGGGTTCAAAAACAATAAAGCACCACTGTACATAAGGTGTCTATGGGGAAAATATAAATCTTCACCAGTCCACAGGCAACATATGTGGAGACTCAATATTTTGTATATTTGATTAAATACCAACCAATGTAAAATGTATGATGTCAAAATGGTATGAGAACTATTTTCAGCTTAACTGTTTGTTATTTAACTGAATCCTTCTTTGTTACTGTCATGTTGCATGACGCAAGACATAAAAGGACTATGGGATGATGACCCAGGTGAGCTCTTTTGTTCAGTTCTTTATGCTTTTTTCCTCTCTGTCTGAAGTCAGTTTCAGGGTTAGCAAGAATCTGTCAAACCTGAATAAATCCTATATTCATTCTTGTCATAAGTAAGTAAATAATTCATATTGATTATGATGCAGTTCATTATGATGCATGGTGGCAGAATAAAGAAGACAAAAAAAATAAATATGTCTCATGCGTGCTGCATAAAACCACTTTAAAACATAGTGTAAGAAGCGGGATTAAAAAAGTTAACAGTAGTGCTGCAAATATGGAAGATTTAAGCCACCCACTGTCAAACCTGTCAAAAAAATAAAGATTTCTAACAGATATCAAGAAAGAACATAACCTACGAAAGGTATACGTTTTTCACGTGTGTTCACAAGCCGCTGCACTGAAAAATAAGCAAGTAGATGATGTGAAATATAAGCAGACACTTAAAAAAGATTCGCAAAAGAAAACAAAAGCAAATTAGAGTGAAAAAGCAAGCAAGTATAACTGCAAAACATGTGGAATTGAGCATGCAGCATGAAAATGCCCTGCTTATGGAAACTTATGGAAAGTGTAAAAATTGTGAGAAAATGAATCACTTTCCCAGGATGTGTAGCTTATGAAAAGTGCACACAGTCAATAATAAAAAGCAGTCAAGTATTTTCATGAGAAGCTGTGCATGCAAAAACCCAGGCACAAGCAGATGAATAACCAGTTGAAAAAGAATTGATACATTTGCGCAGGCCAATGTAATTTCTTACAGCTTACTGCAGAGCAGAGGAAAAAGGACATGCTTAAAGCAACAAAAGTGAAACTGTCAACTTACACTGAAGACAAAATAGCAGTGAAAGGAAAGTTCAACTGGACAGTAAAATTTTTTCTGGACTTCATTGTCTTGCCAAACCGGTACTTGGATTACAAGCATGTGAGCAAATGGGTCTCATCAAGAGAGTCATGGCACTAAATAGAATTGATGAAATTGATATCTTCAACGTGTATTTCGATGTGTTTGTGGGTATAGGCTAACTAGAGGGAAAACACACCATTTAAATTGATGAAAGTGTGACACCAAAAGTACACCCACATAGAAAGATTCCTGTCACTGTTAAACTTGTGCTGAGAAAGGCCAAAGCATTTGGAAAAGATCTATATCTGTCATTGCTGAACCTAAGGAGTACACCTTTAGAGGACATTGGAGTGACACCAGCTATTGATGGGTCGACATGAGAACAAAACTTCCTACAACACCACAATTGTTGAAACCTTGCATGGTCCCCAATACAGTTCAACAGTTGTTGGAAACAAGACAAACTGAAACAGAAAGAACACTTTGATGAGGGAACCAGAGTGCTTAAGAAACTTGAGATTGGTGACAATGTCAGAATATGGCAAGATGGCTTATGGAATCTAGCACAAGTAGCCAGACTTTCTGAACAGCCCAGATCCTATGTAGTACAGAAGCTTGATGTACAGGTGTATAGACAAAACATAAGTCTTTTTATGCAATCAAAGGTAAATACAAACAAAAAGTAATACAAACAAAGACAGTTAAAATGTGACACTGCAGAATTTGTGTGACAATGCAGAGGAACAAAAAAATGGACATTCAACACAAAATACAACAAAAAGATGTCTGTCCTTCAGAGTGTACAAACCTTCTAACTAAAACAGCAAGGGTACGGGTTGTCATCAAACCAAGAACGCTTGTAGAGGAGTAGCTATGACCTCTAGCATGTTTAAACATGTATTATAGTTATAAAAACAGTTGAGTAACAGAACAAGATATAAATATAAATGTGTGTCATTAAAAAAAGAAAAAAGAAAAAGTACTTGTAAATAATTAATAATGATTATGATGCAGTTAATGTGGAAGCCACTAGGGGTGTGGTGACAGAATAAAGAAGGTGACAGACATAAAAAACCTAAAAGATGTATGTCATTGATGCTGCATAAAAAACACATTAAAACAATCCTGAATCATAAGGGTGCTTTCTTGGGACATAGCACATAGAATTAGGAAAGTTCTGTGTGACTCCAATGCCTTTATTTGTTCCAATCTAGGGATTGGCAACTTTTAAAGCCCGAAGATACATTTGGACTTGGTTTCCACAAAAAATAAAACACTGGGAGCCGCAAATAATAAAAACATTTAATAACACTATACTGTATATCTATACAATATCTAAACATATTCAGGACAAGGGCTACAACTGCACATTCCTTGAATCACGCCACTCATGACCAAGAGACAATGCCAGAAGTGTATTACATAGGCCAAGGAAAAAAGAAGGAGAAAAAGAACAACACAGTGGTCCACTGTTGTTGTTGTTTTCAGATAAAAGTAATTTTGCATTTTATTTGGAAATCAAGGTCCCAGAGTCTGAGGGAAAATTGGAGTAGCACATAGTCCAAGTTGTCTAGTGTGAATTTTCCACAATCAGTAATGGTTTGTAGAGCCATGGCTTCTACTGGTGTACCTCCACTGTTTTATATCAATGCAGCCCTCTACTAATAAATTTTAAAGCTTCCCTCTGCCAACAAGATTGGAGATGGAAATTTCATTGTCCAGCAGGACTTGGCACCTGTCCACACTGCCAAAAGTTTAACAACCACAGTATCGCTGCTCTTGATTGGCCAGCAAACTCGTCTGAGCTAAACCACATAAAGAATCTATGGGGTCTTGTCAAGAGGAAGATGAGAGGCACCTGACCCAATAATGCAGACGAGCTGAAGGCTGCTATTAAATAACCTGGGCTTCCAGAACACAGCAGTGCCACAGGCAGATCACCTTCATGCCATGCTGCACTGATGCAGTAATTTGTGCAAAAGGAGCTGCAGCCAAGTATTGAGTAAATGTACTGTACATATTTTCCAGTAGATCAAAATATATGCATAATAAGATATAAAAAATAATTATAAAAATCATTAACAGAAAGAAACACTTAAAATAGATCACTGTGTTTGTAATGAATCTATATAATGTATGCATTTCACTGTACTAAGTAATAAATTATATAATAAATTAACTTTTTGATGTTATTAAAATTTATTGAGATGCACCTCTACCTCTCATATTCCATTTATCTTATAAATTATTATATAAATGTTATATATATGTTTTCTGAGCAGGATTTGGGCTACAGCGTCAGTAGAAGTGATAGAAGAGACATCAATATGATGGAAAGTGAGGTGGAAATCACTGGTGGCATGGAATTACCTGCAAAATATAAATATGCACAAACATATTTAAACATAGTTTTGTGGCTTACTTCTAAACAATAAGCAGAAATGTATAACTAACGCTGTAAAATAGTTAATAAAAAGTGTTATAAATTTCTGTACTGACCAATAAGCTGGTTGAAAGTAATAGAGCTTGTATCAACATTAAAGTTCAAGGTGCTAAGTCCCTTGATAAAGGTGTTTCGCACTTGGTTTAGAGTAACATTTTTGTCACTGAAAAGAAGGTCGCTTTCTGTATCAATATAACCATTCCTGAAAAATCTACAAACACAGAGATACATGTTACACTGGAATTGTTAATCTTAAAAGAAATTAACAAAATTTCAGAGCTATTACTTTGTTTCTACCTGAATCTTAAAATTCTCATGCAGATGAAGTTTTTAAAGGCCATCTTGTATAATGGCTGAACCTAAAAAAAATAAAAAATGATTTAGGTAAGCAGCAACAGCAGCAAATACACACTAGTTAATTTGTTTTAAAACATTTTACAGGAGATAAACTGTACTTGAACTAGATAAATACATGACTAATGTACAAAATTCAGTGTAGCAGAGTGGCACAGTGATAGTGCTGTCTCCTGACAGCAAGAAGGACCTGGTTTCGATCCCTGTGTGGAGTTTTCATGCTCTACCCATGTTTGCACAGGTTTTCTCTGGTAATCTGGTTTCCTCGTGCATTCCAAAGACATGCATGCTAGGTCATTCGGTTACTCTAAAGTGGCCCTTAGTGTGTAACTGGGTATTTGTGCCCTATAATGGATTGGCACCCTGTCCAGACTTGTTTCTGTCCCAGAGTTGCCAGGTTCACTTTTTGTGGATAATGTGGAAGAAAATGAATGTACAAATCCATTTTAATTGTTCCTTGTGGTTGTGTGTGCCAAGTGATCTGGAGGTACTGAGTTTTGCAGGGCTACGGTGATGGAAGGATTAAATACATAGTCAGGGACGAAGTTCATGGAAGGATTTATTAAGCGCCCAAAAACCCAAAAGGAAAACTTTATAAAAAATGTAAATGCAATATACAAAGTCTATACACAATTTAAACAGTAAATATGAAGTGATGTAATGCTATCACAGGTTATATTAAGAGGTTTCACCAAACCTAATCCATAAGAGTCCCTCGAGTTCAATAACTCGGCAAAGAAAAAACTGCCCATACAAGAGTCACTCAAATCCTCCACCAACCTCTCAATGAATATTCTGGCCTCTTTATATACATAATTATCCTAAGTCAAGGCAAAATCTCCTTAGGAAAAAGACAACAGTTGAAATATTATTAGTCCTTCAGGTAGTCTTAGATACCTAAGATAATTCTAAAAATAAATTTAAGTAAATGGAACCATTACTATACCTGATCAAGGATTTTTGTAGATTTAGCTGCAAACTGTAGAGAGCTGGTATTGGCCAGTTCTGCTTCAAATGTTTCAAGGACACTAAAAGTCAGGCCATAAATTGCAGATATATTTGCAGGTATAGTTGTTGTAGAGGTGGTTGTTGATGCAGTTGAAATTATGGTTGTTGAAGAGGGTTTTATTGTTGTGCTTGCTGAAGTGGTGTTTGTAGTTGTTGTACTTGTTATAATTGTGTTTGCTAAAGTGGTGTCTGTAGTTGTGCTTGTTTTAATTGTGTTTGCTGAAATGTTGTTTGTATTTGTTGTGCTGGGTAAAATTGTGTTTGCTGAAATGTTGTTTGTATTTGTTGTGCTTATTATAATTGTGTTTGCTGAAGTTGTGTTTGTATTTGTTGTGCTGGGTAAAATTGTTTTTGCTGAAGGTGTGCTGGTAGTTGTGCTCTGGGTTGTTGTGGTTAGGGATGAAGTTGTAACTGAAGAGTTCTTAGTAACTGTTGATTAAGAAATTCATTTGAAATTAGTTTATAATTCTGTACCAAATGCATACTCAAATGCAATTAAAATTCATAATACTTAATTAAGAAATTAATTTGGAATTAGTTTATCATTCTGTACAATACAATTAATTTTACAAATGCAAAAATCTGAAAATGGAAACTGACCTGGAACCTGGGTGACTGTTATAGTATTAGGAATAATAGCCAATTTTGAGTTGTTTGTAGCTGCAGTAATAAGGGTGCTAGTGGGGATAATGCCATTGGAAGTAAATTCAAGACTGGAATTTACCTCAATCGAACCAGGACTGAAACACAAACATATTTATATTTTAATACATCATCATTATCATCATTATCATCCTCAGCATATAATGTTCATGTAAAACCCAAATTACAAAAAATCTGCCATGCTGTTTACAATTTAAATAAATACAGAAGGCAATGATTTGCAAACCTTATAAAGCCATATATTATTATATAAAATAGAAGGTAGAAAACATATTAAATGGCAATATCATGAGACATTTTGTTATTTTATGAAAAAATATTAGCTCATGTTCGAAATGATTGCATCAATATATCTCTAAAACATTATAAAAGGGGCATTAATATGATAGAAAATAAGTATTTATAACAAAACAGGTAGAGGAGTGACAAAGTTACATGACTGGAAAAAAGCATCCAGAAAGTCACAATCTTTTAGAAACATATATAAGCACAGGTTCGCCAATCTGCAAAACTCTCTGCAATTTTTTTAACAGTTACAGAAAAAAGTTTCTCATCTATACATGTTCAGTGCCTAATATCTTAAAATTAGAAAGTGACTTTTGATACATCACAAAGACTTGCTGTCTTGGTCACAGATGCGCCAGCAAGACGTGCACCAAAAATGTGTCCTCTTTTGAACTCTGGTATGTCACCCATAATGTTGTGTG
>JAOUQV010317104.1:0-11310 GCA_028565295.1 Aspidoras spilotus
ACCTGGCCACTATCCTGTAAGAAGAATGGCTTAAAATCCCTCTGACCACTGTGCAAGACTTGTATGTGTCATTCCCATAATAATAAATTATTATGGTCTAAAACCAGATGTTTTAGTTTTATTGTGTAACCCCTGTGTATGCATGTATGTATGTGTGTATGTGTGTTTATTTATATAATATAAATGGCCCACCCTATATATTCAAATTTTTCTAACATAATAAATTTTGGGTTTTCATTGGCTGTATACAATGATCATATACAGTAACAAAAATAAACACTTGAAATAGATCCCTGTGTTTGTAATTAATCTGTAGAATGTATGCATTTTTAATGTTTATTTCTGTTGCACACACACTAATAAACGAAGGAGAATAGCAGGGAATCTACACTATTTCCAAAAGTATTTGCTCACCCATCCATATTATCGGAATCAGGTGTTCAAATCACTTTCATGGCCACAAGTGTATGAATGCTTCAGCATACCAAGATATCTTGGACAATTCCATGATCTCAACATTGTGGGAACAGTTTGGAGTTGGCCTCTTTTTCCAACATGGCTGTGCACCAGTGCACAAATTAAGGTCCATAAATACATGAATGCCAGAGTCTGGTGTGAATGAACTAGACTGGTCTGTACTGACCTTAATCCAATAGAACATATTTGGCATGAATTAGAGCAGAGACTGAGGGCTAGGCCTTCTCGTCCAACATCAGTGTCTGATCTCACAAATGCGCTTCTGCAAGAATGGTCAATAATTCCCATAAACACATTCCTAAACCTTGTGGACAGACTTATCAGAAGAGTTGAAGCTGTTCTAGCTCATATGTGATTCAAAGCAGTTAAGTGAATACTTTTGGAAATATAGTGTATATGTACATATATTTATAACCTTATAAAGTGGGATATAATAATATCTCTCTCTCTCTGCCTCTCCTTACAGGTCAACACCCAGGATCAGCACCAACTCTGCCTCCATCACACATCCCCGTCCCTTTTATCTCCAGTTACACCACTAACATTTAAATGGAAGGAGCTCACATGGACCTGTATCTCTCATTTTCTCTCTCTTCCTCCTTCTCTCTCACTCACACTCTGTCCATTTTTATTTCTCTTTTTTATGTTTAGTCATATATTTATAGTAAATAACACCTTATTGTCACTATGGTTCTATTCCAATTTTACATAATGAAACTACCATCTAAGCAATATAAGTGCTGTTGTATTGCGATAATCTTGCACACTTTACCCTTAATTGCTGCTATTTGAAGATGCAACACACTCCTGCATTGCCATTCAAATGTTTTCAGAACATTTTAAATGTTTTCAATTTTATTCTTGTTCAGCAAAACCAACAATATGATTGATAAACAGCATCTGAATACAGAAAGATAAATTTGTGTTTAGTTAATTAACTACTTACTGTAAGACACTGTGACATTGAAAGTGTGGTTTTGTACAGACAAACTAAGGTTAAAAGCATAAAGTCTACAGATTAAAGAGACACTAATAAATTATAAATATTAAAAATTTCCGGAGTCATTTAAACGTTTAATAATAAACATATATTTATAAAGAAATACTCTACTATTAAACTCATTCCCTTGTTAAAAAAAATGCAGGATATTTAAACTCTTTTACCTGGCAGTGCAACATATAAAACTTCACTCTAAATGTGTGTGTATTCAGGATGCAGGATCATCTGTGCCACTCCTTCCATTTAAATGTTGTGGTTGTGTATTAATCAAGTTTATCTTTATAATATATATTACTATTATTATTATTCTTGTTGTTGCTATTTACACTTATTATAATTATCAAGCTGCAATCAAGTAGAATCATGATGTTATAAGAATGATAATGCTGTACATTGTTAGACCCTTTGAAGATAAATGCAAAAGTATTTTTGTAATCAGACGACTGTTTACAGTGTGTGCTATATGCATGGGTGTTTTAGGATATTACTGTTTTATCGTCCCGCTTTAATCAACCCATCAACGACAATCAAAATGAGGATTAACTAATAAACTACTTCTTTTTTGATATTAGGAATAATAATAATTACAAACATACGAAACTATTTCAAAAAAGTTGCAAAACGAACTAATTGTAAATAAAATTTCTCATTTTCATATTTTATTCCGAATAGAACATAGATGGCATATAAAATGTTTAATCTGAGAAAATGTATCATTTAAAGTGAAACAACAAATCTCAAAAAAAGTTGGGCCAAGGCCATGTTTACCACTGTGAGACATCCACTTTTCTCTTTACAACAGTCTGTAAACGCTGGGGACTGAGGAGACAAGTTGCTCAAGTTGAGGGATAGCATTGTTAACCCATTCATCTCTAATGTAGGATTTTATGTGCTCAACTTTCTTGAGTCTTTTTTGTCATATCTTACATTTTCTGATGTTTCATGTTGTCTGTGGGTAGAAGTTCAGTGCCCAGACCCTACTTCTATGCAGCCATGAAGCTGTAATTGATGCAGTATGTGGTTTGGCATAGTCATGTTGGAAAATGCAAGGTCTACCGTGAAAGCAACGTCATCTGGATGTAAGCATATGTTGCTTTAGAACTTGGATATATCTTACAGTATTGATGGTGTTCTTCTGGAGGTTTCAGCTGCCCTTGCCACACACACTAATGCAATCCCATGCCATCAGAAATACAGGCTTCTGAACTGAGCACTGATAACAACCTGGGTCGTCCTTCACTTTAGTCCTAATGGTACGCCATCCCTAATTTTCCATAAAGAACTTCAAATTTTGATTCGTCTGACCACAGAACAGTTTTCCACTTTGCCACAGTCCATTTTAACTGAGCCTTAGACCAGAGAATACGTCCGCGCTTCTGGAGCTTGTTTATATATGGCTTCTTCTTTAAACTATATACTGTAGATTTAGCTGGCATGGCGGATGCCACAGTGAATTGTGTTCACAGATAATGTTAAAATTAAATCCTCTTCCCATCTTTACTTCTGAGAGCTGCTGCCACTCCAAGATGCTCTTTTAATACCCAGTCATGTTAATGACCTGCTACTACTTCCTTTTTTGCCCCATCCTAACTTTTTTTGAGATATGTTACTTTCACAAAATTACAAATGAGCCAATATTTAGCATGCAATTTCAAAATATCTCACTTTCGACATTTGATATGTTATCCTATGTTCTATTTTGTATACAATATCAGTTTTTGACAATTGTAAATTCTTGCATTACGTTTTGCATTTACAGTTTCTACTCTGGTTTGTGAAAGTAAATATCATATATTTTAAAACTTGAGACTTTACAGCAGTATGTGTACATGTCTTGATCATCAGTTACACCATAATATACGCAGTTTTCTCATCACTTCCACCGGAGGTCAGTTTTGATTTTATTTTCTTGCCTTTGTGTATTTATATAGAGTCTACTGTATACTATATATAGACTATATTTTTTTTTTAATTCGCTCACCTGCCTTGACTCACGTATGAGCTAATCCATAGGGTTTAATATGACGTCGGTCCACTCTTTAAAGCTAGAACAGATTTACCTTTTCTAGGAAGGCTGTCCACATGGTTTAGAAGTGTGTTTATGGGAATTTTGACTCCTTCCAGAAGCGCATTGGATGGCTGAGCAAATACTTTTGGAAATATTTTGTAATGTATTTTTTCTTATAAAAATTATCTTAGAATTATCATCTCATTCAAACAATTTTTATAAATTAAAGACATTTTAAGGCTTTTAAAATGGACTGCTGATGCAGTTTTATTAACTGCACAAAGTATTTACATTTACATTTGTAGTATTTAGCAGACGTCTTTGTCCAGAGCGACTTACAAAAGTGCTTTAAGATAATATCAGTTAACACAATCTTAGTCACAAGAAGCTATTCTGTCCTTCACTCATTACCTGTCTTAATGGCACCTGTATTACCTTGTTATCTGTATTACCATTGATAATCTCTCTCCATCTGGGGCTTCCCAAGAGCACCATACCTACTGTGAAGCATGGGGTGGAAACATCAAGGGAAGTGTGTTTAGGGAAGAATAAACGGCACCATGTATCATGGGATTTCAAGCCAAAACCTCTTACTATCAGTGAGAACATTGAAGATGGAACATGGTTGGGTGACTGGGTGGCTCCATTAAAAGCATTTCAAGGTCCTGGAATGAACTAGCCAGTCTGCAGACCTCAACCTATAATAAATTTGACTTGCAAGTCTGTGTTGCCCAAAACATCACTGCTCCAGAGGAGATCTGCACAGACAGACAGTTGTGGCAAGTTACAGCCCCAGGTTGCATACAAATAGTTTCAAACACCAATTTAAAAAAATGGTTAGCAAATAACAGAATGCAGTCACATGCAAATATAACAAATGTATCATTTCTACACATTAGACCATAAACCCCATATCAGATGTTAAAAGTGACACATTTGATTATTTTATTTTTAAAAAATTGTCTGTGGAAAAACGTGCAAAAAAGGGGTCTGGAATGTGTGTATTAACTATCTTACTCAGAAACTGATATTTTTAAAGAAATACTTTGTAAAAAAAAAAAAAAAAACAGGTGTTTACCAAAATATTTCTCTTCCTCAATGTTTTCCCTTTTTTCTTATCTCCCCATGAAATTGTCGTAGTCTCTCTAAACTTTCTTAATCTCATTTCTTTTACTGCAACCATCTGTCAGCTCTTTTTTTTATTATTTGTGTTTGTGTGTTGCAAAGCGACACTCATATAGTTTTTTTATTTATTATTATTTCTATTATTATTTTTCCACCCATAAGAAAGCGCGTTGCTACTCCTACATATAACATTGTCAAATAACATTGTGATCGCACTCTCCGTTCTCTGTGTATTACTGTTCAAAAATCACTCCTATACTTAAAATGTTAAAAAGATCAAAGTCACTCTAGCAGAAGCCATTTTTTAGAATAAATAAAAAAATTAAATCTCTGTAGTATAAAATTCTAATAGTTTTATATAGAAACTCTATTCAACTTTAAAACGTACAGATGGGTTTTATCTATAGACCTCAATAGTAAATTTCCAAAAATCATCAAAGAGCTTTTCGATTCTCCATATTTTCTAATCCGGCACAAGTTAAAGAGGGCCAACTGAGATAGTATGGACATGTACAGAGGAGGGACAGTGGATATATTGGTAGGAGGATGTTACAGATGGAACTGCCAGGCAGGAGGCAGAGGAAATTCGAAGAGAAGATATATGGATGTGGTCAATGTAGACATGCAGGTAGTTGGTGTGAAAGCAGAAGATGCAGAGGACAAGAGAGGTGGAAAAGATTGACTTGCTGTGGCGACCCCTGATAAAAGGGAGAGGCCGAAAGAAGAAGACGATATCTTAAATATATTCTGATTTATGAGTAGTTGTTCAGGAGGTGTGCCAGAGGGAAAAATGGGTTATTAACTATAAAATTCTAATAGAAATGAATGGGAATAAGTTTTTGAAAAATCTCTAGAATTCACCAAACAAATGTCACTAATACCCATATAATTTCACATATGAACACCCTTTAAAAATAAAATAGCCATGTCCCTTTGGTGAAAGTCTAAAAGATGACACTGATTTGAGTTATGAGGATTTGTTTAGCATTATACACTAAAAACTTTCCCATTCACTGCCATGTTAATTTGGGCTAATCAGATTTGCTTTTTTCAAATTTTTCATTTGTGCTTATTCTGTCATAAATCAGACATTTTATTTTCTATATAAATAATTCTTACAACACAGCGATTGTCAAAGGTCCTCTCCTGTATAATATTTTCAGTTAAGCAATAGTTTCAAAGATTTTTAAATTATGGCCATTTGTTTGGAGGATGCATTTTCAGCTTTCTCAATCATATCACAAGGATTTTTGTAGGCATCTCTCACAGACTTGCCCATACGCAGGCACACAGACACACACAAACATGATGGCATTACTATAGTTGTGAGGACAAGCCATAGACTTCATTATAAAAGTAATACATTGCTAATCTTTCTGTTTATGCTAATTGCTAATGTTAACTGCTAATGCTGACTGCTAAATGCTAAAAGCTAATGCTTTTGTGGCAATGGTAACTGCGTATGCTAACTGCTAATTGTAAATACTTCTAGCTAATGCTAATTGCTAATGCTAATTGCTAATACTAATTGGTAATGCTAATAGCAAATGTTAATGGATAATGCTAACATTTGTCACAATGCTAATTGTTAATGTTGGTGTTAATGCTAGATTAACATTGTTACACTAATACTAATTGCTAAAGCAAATAGCTGCAATTGCTAACAACAAATGCTAATATTTGTAGCAATGCTAATTGTTAATGTAAACTGCTAATGGTAAATTCTATTTGCTAATGCTAATTGCTAAGGTTGGTGTTAATACTAATTGCTAATCCTATATGTTTATTTTAACCGTTAATGCTAACTGCTAATGCTTATTGCTAATTCTAACAGCTGAAACGTGTTGCAGTGATCATTGCTAACTGGTAATGTCTGTTTTCTAATGCTAATGTTGTTGTTAATTCTAACTTTTTATGATAGGTGCTAATAATAACAGTTAATGCCAACTGCTAGTAATACTTGCTAATGCTAATGGATAATTCTAACAGCTAATGCTAACATGTGTGATAATGCTAACTGATAACGTTTCTGGTAAAACTAAATGCTAATTATTGTGATAATTGGGTGCACAGTGGCATCACATATCTGCAGGCATTACACTTTCTAGTTGTTATTTATGTCCTTTTTTTGCATTATTTTTTATTTGTTTTATAACAATCACCTTTTGTCTGTCTATCTATCAGTCTATGACTATTTGTTTTTAGGACAAAACAAATAAAAACAGCCATCCGTTTCTTTAACACAACAGTTTAATTTTCTTCTATGTCTCGCACAATGCTTTCCAGTCACGAGTTTCACTGGCATTCACATGACTTGGACAGTATGACTTTATGAATTCTTTATGATAACTCGTGAGGTCTCTCTGTCTCACTCTCTCCCTCTCTGTGTTTGTGTGTGCTGCTCCCTAGTAAAATGGTAGAAATGGGCCACATCTCTGAAAACAGAAAAGAAAGGGGGAGTGAGAGTGCTAAGATGAGAAGCGCCGATCTCATGGGTTCACAAGTCACCAGACTCATCGTTTCAAAGACATACTGATGGTCATGTGACTCAACATAATACTTAGAACAGAAAAAAATGTATATAGACAAAGAAATACAAATTTGAATAAATTAATAAAGCAACTATGGAATATTTTGGGCGTACTGAAAAGTATGTAGAGTAGATGCACTCAATTATTTTTCAATTAATTACTGTGTCAATACGGCATGGCATGAAGGCGATCAGTCTCTGGCACTGCTGAGGAGTTATGGAAGCCCAGGATTCTTTAATAGCAGTTTTCAGCTCATCTACATTGTTGGGTCTGGTGCCTTTCATCTGCCTCTTGACAATACCCCATTGATTTTCTATGGGGTTTAGGTCTGGCATGTTTGCTGGCCAAATAAGCAGAGTGATAGTGTGGGTATTAAACCAGGGATTGGTACTTTGGCAGTATGGACAGGTGCCAGGTCTTGGTATAACACAGTGGTATAATACAGCTTAGATTGTGTTCCACTCCGTTCTTCTTTCAGAATCTGGAACCTTGATTTCCAAATGAAATGCAAAATTTACTTTCATCTGAAAACCACTAAGGACCAATGAGGACCACTAAGAAACAGTCCAGTTATTTTTCTTTCTGGTCCTGACAATGTCTCTTGATCATACGTGGCTTGATATAAGTAATAAGTAATGCAAAAGTTGTAGTCTATGTTCTGGATATGTCTGTGTGTGCTGGCTCTTGAAGCCCTGACTCCAGCAGCATTCCACTCCTTGTGAATCTCCCCCAAATTTTTTAATCGCCTATTCTTTACGATGCATTCAAGGCTGCGGTTATCCCGGTTGCTTGTGCACCTTTTTTCTACCACACTATATTATTCCACTCAACTTTCCATTAATATGCCTGGATATAGCATTTTGTGAACAGCCAGCTTCTTTAGTAGGGACCTTCTGTGGCATACCCACCTTGTGGAGTGTGTCAATGCCGATGTCCTCCCCATGATTGTGTAGCTTACTTAACCAGACTAAAGAATCAACAGTTTGTTGTATTCTTTTAAATTTATGAAAATAAAAAACAAAAATGTGCATAATTATACAGAGCCTTGGCTATATATTTTGTTGAAGCAGCAATGAAATCCTTAGGTCTTTTTTATTATTCTGGTACAAGCTTGGCCACACCTAGTGTTTTGGGCAGAACCTCTCAAGCTCTCAATCAGGTTTGATAAGGCATCTGTGCACAGCCATTTTCAGATTTCTCTAGAGATGTTCATTCAGGTTCAAGTCTAGGCTCTGGCTGGAACAGTGAAGAACATTCACAAGACACTTATCTTGGCTGTGTGTTTAGTGTCGTTTTTCTGTTGGAAGTTGAGCTTTCGCCCCACTCAGGTCCAGAACAGTCTGGAGCAGACTGCACATTCCACTGTGCAGAAAACAGTAAAAACTGCCCAAGACTGGACGGCCAAGCCTGTTTACACAGAGAGCAGGCAGCATGCGTAAAGAAGTCTGTTATATATTATATATATTATGTATTTATAATAACTAAAAACAAGTTTAGACATGAAAATAAATAAAATAAAAACTTAAATGCCTTTTACTCATTTATTTTCTACACCTGCTTAATCCTAGTTAAGGGTCACAGGAAAGCGGATGCCCAACCGGCAACTCTGGTCTCGAGGTGAGGAACAACCCTAGATGGTTGGTGTGCCAATCCATTATAGGATGCACACACATACACTAATGGGCAATTTAGAGACTACAATTAAGCGAACATGCATGACTTTGGTATGCAGGAGGAAAACCCGCGCCAACATAGGGACAACATGCAAACTGTGCATAGAAATTTCCAGAGTTGCCCCACCCGGGGCTCAAACTCAGGATTTTCTTGCTGTAAGGACACAGCACATTCTGCTTTGATACCATGCCGCCTGAATACTTTTTAGGTATCCTAATTTTTTCATGACTGTATTAATCTGTGCATATAGTATACTGTATACAAAATATATTTGGATGAGGAAAGTGCCTAAAAACCAGCATTACTGTGTCATTAAAGAACACCAGGGTTAGTCTAGTGTTATCACTATATGTAAGTATATACTACCTCTGATTATGATTGTGATAACATTGCTAGAAGTCTTTATAGAAGAATTTTAGTACATGTATTTATTAAATATTAATATTTAAGCCTTTTAATAGTATCTTCACATATTCTCATATCACATATGCGTTGGGAACTTATGCACCCTCATTCTATTGCAGATACTGGTTGATAACAGTCTTTATCTTCATTTACACATACAGTGCTCAGCATAAATGAGTTCACCGCTTTGAAAAGTAAGATTGTAATCAGCATCTCAGTACAAAATAAAAGACCAATTTCCAAAACTGTGACAAAATGTCTTCCTTAGAATATTTGCTTGACCTATTACAATTAAAGTAAAATAAAACAATATAACGTAGATTACAAAATAGCTGATTACATTATTTACTAAAAATGAATACACTTTACAACAGAAACTACTACATCTAATATTTAATTAATCGCCATGATTTTCATTCTTAATTAGAATTCTGTAGTTTATATTTTAGCTTTTCTTCCAAGATTACTTAAGGGTGTACTTATTTTTGCAACATGGTTTTGAATGAACATGTTAGGAACATAACGTTTTTGTGTGTGAAATTAAATGCAATCTATGGCCCACACTTGTGGGTGTATTTTGTAGATTCTGAATGGTTTTCTGACACATCTGTCAGGGTGTAGTTATTTATGCTGAGCACTGCATCTGGTGTCTGTTTTTAGCAATAACAAGCTTGGATTTTTATGTATCTCTGTCAGTACAACTGATTCCCTGGATCTTTACATGATATGAACTCTAGGACGATGAAAGACTTGAATTCTTTGCTATCTTGCACTGAAAATTATTGAGAAGCATGTTGTCTTATGTGACTGTCACAACGTTTGGCACAAAGTGATGAATCATGACCCATACCGGCTTGCAAAAAAAAAAATTGGTGTATGCTCTTTTATATTCAGTCCAGATTACATCACATTTTAATCGTTACTTTAGTGAGCCTTGTTATTTTTCATAACAGTTGTTTTGCCATCCCCAACTTTTATTTGACTATGTTACAGGCACCATATTGTTTTTCAGGTTTATTAGGTTTGTCCATAAAAAGACAGAAAATATTTTTGTTGTAATACTTATTCATTAATTTTCTTCCACTTAATATACACGGGCCAGCCAGAGCCCACCCGGAAACTCAAGAGACGCAAGAGAATGCCAACCCGTCCTAGAGAACACACAAATTCACATACTAATAGCTACTTTAGAACCACAGATTAACCAGTGATGCAGGTATTTGGAATGCAGGGGGAGACTGCGGCACCCAGAGAAATCCCAGGTGAACATGGGAGAACATGCAAACTCCACACAGAACTTTCCCTAGTTGTCACACCTAGGGATTGTGAGGCGACAGAGCTATCCACTGTGCCACTGTGATGCCCTGTTGTAGTACTTTTATCAATTAAATAAATATTGTAATGATTTAACAAGATTTTAGTTTAAAAAAGTAACTTCTTTAATGGTTAATAATTCACTTCGACACATCAGATGATAAGAATCAATCCACACCGCACACAAAATAAAGAAACACGCGCACATTTATTTGAAATATAAAGTAATGACAGCAATGATGACTGGTGTTAAATCTGTTGCAATGGTGGGCAATTCTTCTAAACGCTTCCTTTATGCCTTCTTGAAAATCCTCTTAGCATCAACACCTTCATAATTGTAGCACTGTATAGGACAAGCAGCAAAAAACAAGCTGTTAGGAGGATGGAAAAATCACACATACCACTAAAACTAACTAGAGCTATATATAAAGGAACAAATAGGGTGCTGGTGTGTGGAGTGGAGATGTGTGGGTTGCTGGCTGTGTGTATGGCTGTTTATGGGTGGGGTTGATGGGTGAAGGTGCTGGTCAGTGGTTGTGTATTGGTTGGTGTGTGTGTATTGGTTTGGGTGTGGTTGTGCGAGAGTGCTGGTGGGTAGATGTGTTTGTGTTGTTTGTGTGTGATTCTTGGTGAGTGGATCTGTGTGTCTGGGTGTTGGTGTGTGGGTGATGGTGAGTGGATCTGTGTGTCTGGGTGTTAGTGTGTGTATTGGTTTGGGTGTGGTTGTGCGAGAGTGCTGGTGGGTAGATGTGTTTGTGTTGTTTGTGTGTGATTCT
>JAOUQV010317160.1:0-12679 GCA_028565295.1 Aspidoras spilotus
TCATTTTAGTGTGGGAGGTTTCATGACTAAATTGGACAAGCCTGGTGGCCAATCTTCATTAATTGCACATTGCACCATAGGAGCATAGTGTGAATGTTCAATTAGCACAGTTTTGGTCAAAATAGATATATAGAATACCCCTGTATTTTTCTTGAGGCTTATTCTTACTTGTCACATAATATCAAAGTGTATACAATAATCCCATGTTTGTTAGAAACAGAAACATCAGAAATCAAAATCATAAAAAGGTCGTACTGTATGGAAAATTAAAAAAAAATCACATGTAAAATATCAACTCATTTTCACCCAACTTTGACCCAAAAGATTAATAATAAATAAAATAAAGTTGACCAAAGAAAATAAATATCTAGGGCTCATAATATCTGCAATGACATGAACACCACAGTAAGACACAGTTATTGTCAGTTGCAATTGTTTAAACCTAGTTCTCACACTATACTGCTCATAGATGGCAGTACATTTTACAATTGTATACACTTACACATGGCAAGATCTGAGCTGTCCAAACAATGGTATCACAGGAGAACGAAGACTATAAAAACTGTCTAACAAAATATTCCAAATTAAAAATCTTTAGAGAAAACACAATAACTAAACATTTCCAACAGCACTGTGGAATATCCTTTGTTATTTATTATATTACTTTTCCAAATTAACAAGTGGCAGAATCAAACGGTACAAAATATGATCAGGAATCACTGGAATGTCAGTACAGCTTTACCAGACTAAAAAATGATACACTCCTTCTAATAAAATAAAAAAATATATATCCAAATGCTCATACAACCACACAATTTTAGGAATTATGATTACATCATAAACAATATAAATATATATTAAATATATAAAGGTGTTCATAAGCAAACTGTGTTGGTCGTGAGGTTGAATTTAGTCTTATGTCGTCACAATCCAATTCATTGAGTAGTCTGGTTCAGTAAATTTACCAGGTTCATTAGTGTTTCTCTGTGTGTTCTGATGGTAATTCCGTACAGAAGAGCAGAAGATTAGAGATAGTTTTGGTTGAAGAAGAGACAGCTGGACAGGGGAGTCAAGTCTTGACCAGTTTTCACTAACAATATGGTTATCCTGGACCTGAGGCAGAAAGTTTAATTTCCTCTAAGAGTTCCAATCAGATGTTCTCTCGTCATCTGGCATCTCTTTGGGAAAATAAGAGAAGGAAACACAATTAGTAAGATTAAAGACCAATAATGAAATATAATATAGTAAGGGTAACCTCATTCTGATAATGCAAGACCCATTCACAGTTTAATCTCCATATAAATCACTAGGTATAAATTCGGTTTTTTAAGTAGTTCCTAAAGGATACTAAATATATATATATATATATATTATATGGTAAATAAAGCATAAAATAGAGTTTAAGTGTTTATTTGTAATTTATAGTGCAGTTTGATTTATTATACTGTAACATTTGTTATACTGTAACATACTGTCTCCCCTCCATCACGGACATTTACATCACACGCTGCACCCGCAAACATCCACACATCCAGACTCTGCAACAGTTTCTTCCCTCAGGCGATCAGACTCCTCAACAGTCGGAGTCTGAACTGAACATACACACACACACATCCACTCCCGGTTAAAAAAAAAGTAAAAAAAAATTTTTTACTACCTCAAAACGCACAATGCCACTTTTATAAAATTACAATGTTTCCCCCTTTTACTTGGTGCCCTGTCTATGGTTGTTCCTGCCTTTGCGCCCAGAGTTGACAGATGGGCATCGGGTTCCCCATGATTCTAAAACTAGGATTAATAAATGAGTGAACTGAAAAAATGTAAGTCTATCCTAACCTATTTTTAAAGTCTTACACATATTATTCCTATAATCTCTGAGAAAAAAAGTCAATTTAGAGACACCAATTAACCTGTCATGCATGTCACTGCAATGGGGGAGGAAACCAGTGTACCCAGAGAAAACCCGCGCAAACATGGGGAGAACATGCAAACTTCACACAGAAATTGCATTATGCACTGTGTCTCCGTGCCACCCAGTTCATTGTACTTTAATGTAACTTACTACTTAATATATAAACCAGACATTGCTATGCCGCATGGACACTTTGTAAAGTTAACATTATTTATTATTCCAAATATCAGAAAATAAGCATATAATGTCATGGTGCTGCCTCTGTTTATAGGTAGAGGCATGATTGGGATTAAGATCCTACTGGGTTTGCGGTAGCGCTGTGATCTAACATGTTTCTCCCTTCACTTCTGTCTGTGCTTTTTTTATATAGGATGGCAACCCTATCCTGTAACAAAATCGCCTTGTGAAATTAGTCAGCTTTCATCAATTCCCTCAGTTTTTTTGTTGCTTGTAGCTGCCTGACCCCAGACAATAACATATAATAATATTATTCTAGGCTGGATGAAATTTTAGCAGTTATCTGCAAAAACTGCATAGTATTCAAATTATATATGAAATAGATTTATTTTAGTTGCCAAGCACAGTTTAAAATACACAGGTTTTTGTTTACTGCAGTTTACTTCACAACATGACCCAAATCACACAAAGATGCCCAATTCTGGCAATTCAGTGTAACATCCTGCAAAGATAAATATAGTAACTATCTACAAACAGTTATTTTTACTTTTTCTGTTTACCATACTTACATATTTATGTAAAAATGTGATATCCTTAAAGAGAGTACATATGTATTGCATGATTTCCCCTTGATTATATAATATTAGTATTGTGTGATCTCTGAGCCACAAATTTGGAAGCAGGTGCAGATTTTTAAGCAGATAAAACAGATTCTGCACAAGAGAATGAACATTAAAACAAATACAGTCACAGTAATCCACCATTAAAAAATCAAGGAAGAAAACCGCAAAATGAAATAATCCAAAATGCAAAAACAAACTGAAGATTTAACAGGGTCACAGCACTGCCGTTAATTAGCGGTAGCAGCATGACTGGAATGAAAGCATACACTTATTTAATCTTGACATGCATGATAGGTCAATCGCTAAATTGTCCAGTCCCAAGCTCGGATAATGGGTGAAGTATGTGTCAGGAAGTGCATCAGCGTGAAATTTGCCAAAATGAACAATGAAATCCAAGATGGCAAATTGGTTGTAGATACAATAGTCTTCTTCTTCTCTTTTTGGCCTCTCTCTTTATAAGTGGTCGCCACAGCGAGTCAATCTTTTCCACCTTATTCTTTTCTCACAATAACTATTTGCATGTATCCATTAACCACATCCATATATCTTCCTATCTGCCTCCTGCCTAGCAACTACATCTCTAACATCCTTCTACCAATATATCCACAGTCCCTCTTCTACACATGTCAAAACCATCTCAGTCGGCCCTCTCTAACTTTGTCTCCAAATTTTCCAACCTGTGCTGTTCCTCTGATGTTCTTATTTCTGATCCTGTCCATCCTGGACACTCACAATGAGAACCACAGCATCGTAAGCTCTGCAACCTCCAGCTGCTTCCTGTCTCTTAGTCAGTGCTACTTTGCATGAAACCATACTGCTGCTCACAAACAGTCACTGCTTGTCTAAGACTAGCTTCCACAGCTAGACAGCTCTCTCACAAATCTTCACTGTGTGCCTCATTAACTTTAAGCCCCCATTATTACTACAGTTCTGCACATCATCCTTGTTCTTATAAATATGTACAAGTACAGTTTCTCTCCATTTCTCAGGCATCATTTCACTCTCAAAAATCTCATTGAATAATCTAGTCAAAAACACCACTCCCATCCCTTCTATACATTTTCATACCTTTGCCGGTATTTCATAAGGTCAGGCTGCTTTTCCTTTTTTCATCATTTAAAAAGATTTTCTTACTTTATTCTTGCCACTTGACTCTTATTTCCCTGTTATTCTCTTAAGTCATCAGCCCCCCCAAATTCTCCTTCCATCTTCCGTCACCCTCTCCTCACCTGTCAGTACATTTTATTTTCTATCTTTGATCACTCTGACATGTTGCACATCCTTTGTCGCTCTATCCCTCTGTCTTTCTAGCTGATACAACTCACTCTCTCCTTACTTACTGTCAAACCTCTCGTACAAGTCATCATAGGCCTTCTGCTTGGCCTTTGCTACCTTCCTTTTATACTACTACTTACTTTTTTCAGTCCTCTCCCTGTCCCATTTCTTTTTCCATAACTTGTAGGTCACCCTGTGCTCCTTCTTCTTTTGGAAATATGTGTTTGCCGTAGCCATTTCTATTCTCTTTGCAAAATCCACCACTATTTATCTTTCTAGGTTTCTATCCTGTACACCAAACTTGCCCATCACCTCCACATCTCCTTTATTTCCTTAACTAACATGCATATTGAAATCTGCACCAATCACCACTCTCTCCTCTCTAAGAATGCTCTCTACCACTTCATCTAGCTCCATCCAGAATCTCTCTCCTTCAACTCACAGCCAACTTGTGGTTCATAGCCACTGACAAATTCACAATACACCTTCAATTTCTAGCTTCAAACTCATTACCCTATTTGACACTCTTTTACATAAACAGCACTCTTTGCATTGTCCTTCTTCAGGACCAACCCGACTTCATTTCTATTCCTATCCACACCATAATAGAACAATTTAAAACCTGCACCAATGCTTCCAGCCTTTCCAGCCTTCCACTTTATCTCTTGCACACAGAAAATATCTACCTTTCTTCTCTGCCTCATGTCAGCCCGTTCTCTACCTTTCCTGTCACTTTCCCTACATTCAGGGTTTGCTACTCTCAGTCCTACACCCTTGACTCTCCTGTTCTCTCTCTTTGTCTACTCACGCGCTTCCCTTTTAGTCATCTTTGGCAAACAGTAGCCCAATTTCCACCAATACCCTGTTTGTGACCAGTACTGGTGGTTGTCATTGTTAACCCGGGACACGAGTTTCGCTTTAGAGTTTTAGCAAATGTTTTATGCTGGATGCCCTTCCTGATGCAACCCTTTCCATTTAGCTGGAGTTGGGGGTAGTAGAAATACACTGGATTGTGCTCTCTTTATTTTTAGATATAAAAAATTCAGCCATAAAGAAGTGTTCTTAAAAATAAAATAACTAAACATTAATGCAGACCGTGCACTCAATCTACCATCAAGTAATGGCTCTGAGAGCATTAGCATTTTAAATGTACATGAGGAGATTATGATATTTCAGTTACATAATTCTGAAACTAAAAGGTAGATATGGTCCTTAGAGTTCTAATTATATACATAAATCATATCTTAAATGTCAAATATTGTATAAGTAAAACTTTATTGATTCCTTGAGGGAAATTACAATGCTCAAAAACGAAGGGAACACAATATAACTCCTAGTAAATCAAACTTTTGTGAAATCAACACGGATTGACAATTAATTTTACATGCTGTTGTGCAAAGGTAATAAACAACAGGTGGAAATTATCAGCAATTAGCAAGACACACTCAAAGGAGTGGTTCTGCAGGTGGGGACCACAGATCACTTCTCAGTACCTATGCTTTCTGGTTGATGTTTTTGTCACTTTTGAATGTTGGTGGTGCTTTCACACTCGTGGTAGCATGAGACGGACTCTACAACCCACACAAGTGGCTTAGGTAGTGCAGCTTATTCAGGATGGCACATCAATGCGAGCTGTGGCAAGGTTTGTTTTGTCTGTGGAGGCGCTACCAGGTGACAGGCCAATACACTAGGAGATGTGGAGGAGGCCATAGGAGGGCAACAACGCAGCAGCAGGACTGCTACCTGCTACTTTTGTGCAAGGAGGAACAGGAGGAGCACTGCCAGAGCCCTGCAAAATGACCTCCAGCATAAATGTGCATGTGCATGCAAAACTGTTAGAAACCAACGTCCACAGATGGGGTTGTGCTCACAGCCCAACACCAGGTAGGACGCTTGGCATTTGCCAGAGAACACCAGGTTTGGCAAATTCGCCACTGGCGCCCTGTGCTTTTCACAGATGAAAGCAGGTTGATCAGTAATGATCAGTAATGGTTTCGAGTGGCATTTCTTTGGAGCGCCACAAACCCCTTTATGTGCTCCTCAGACCCCTTGTGAGACCATATGCTGGTGTGGTTGGCCCTGGGTTCCTCCTGATTCAGGACAATGCTAGACCTCATGTGGCTGTAGTGTGTCGGCAGTTCCTGCAAGATGAAGGTACTATGGACTGGCCTGCTTGTTCGCCAGACCTGGATCCAATTAAGCACATCTGGGACATCATGTCTTGCTCCATCCACCAATGTTCATGTTGCACCACAGACTGTCCTGGAGTTGGCGGATGCTTTAGTCCAGGTCTGGGAGAAGATCCCTCAGGGGGCTATCCGCCACCTCATCAGAAGCCTGCCCAGGCATTATAGGGAGGTCATACAGGCACATGGAGGCCACACAAAATACTGAGCCACATTTTGACTTTACATCAAAGTTGGATCAACCTGTAGTGTGTTTTTTTACTTAAATTTCATGTGTGACTCCAAATCCAGGCCTCCACTGGATAATAAATTTGATTTTTATTGAGAATTTTTGTATGATTTTGTTTTCATCATATTCAACTTTGTACAGACCAAGGTATTCAATGAGAATATTCCATTCATTCAGATCTAGAATGTGTTATTTGTGTGTTCCCCTTATTTTTTGAGCAAGTTATTTCTCTGCATTTATCCTATCCAGAGCAGCCTGCTGCCCTTATTGAGGCATACAGGAATCAGTTGGAGATTGGGTGCTCTTTTCAACATTAAGCCATATTAAGCCACAACTGACCCACATGGTGTACCCATGTTTGGTTTAGTTTTTAAGCAAAAACATACAACAGTAACAGCTACAAAAATAACAAGAAAATCATCCACTCTGACAGTAAGTGAAGATCGTAAGTAAAGCAATTTATTATATATAAAATAAAATATTTAAATGTAAAATAAAATACAAAAAATGGCTATACTCTGAACAGATAAAACAAAGACAAAGAAGTGTACACTGCTAGTAACACATTTCCATTGTTTTATCATACACCGTAATAACACAATGGCTGGCTGCAAATGTGCTCTGTGGGATTGGGCTGAGCTATAATTTAGATTAAGGAAATACAATATAAACAAAAGTAAAATGACAGTGTGACTAAAAGTCAGTTAGTATTTTAATTTACACAAACATTACATGTAATGTTATGTAATGTTTAAAACAGCATCTGTAAACATTTCTTATTTTTTAATCGGCCTAAATATTTAATTACACAGACGTTTTCAACAAAGTTTTGTTTTTATTATATTTCTACACAATATCTTTTAGGGCATTTTGCTCTAGGACCTGGATATACCTTTTGGCATTGATGGTGTCCTTCCACAAGCATTAATGCCACCTCCTACTGTCAGAGATGCAAGCTTCTGATCTGAGCTCTGATAATAACTTGGGTTGTCCTTCTCCTCCTAAATCTGAATGACACGGCATCCCTGATTTCCATAAAGAACTTTAAATTTAGATTTGTCTGACCACAGAATAGTTTTCCTTTTTGCCAAAATCCATTTTAAATGAGCCTTGACCTAGAGAAAACGTCTGCGCTTCTGGATTTTGTTTAGATATGGCTTTTCTTTGAAATAGAGAGTTTTAGCTGGCAACAGTGGATAGCACAGTGAATTGTGTTCAGAGATAATGTTCTCTGGAAATATTCCTGTGCCTATTTTGTGATTTCCAATAAAGAAGCATGCCTGTATGTAATGCCATACCCGTCTAAGGGCCCGAAGATCACGGATACCCAGTATGGTTTTCCGGCCTTGACCCTTACGCACAGAGATTTTTCCAGATTCTGAATCTTATAATGATATTATGCAGTCATGTTACTGACCTATTGCCAATTGGTCCTTTTTTGTACCTTTAATTTTTCCAGCCTTTTATTGCCCCTTCCCACCTTTTTTGGTCTCACTTGCGACATTTGAAATGTAGTCTATTGTGAATACAATATCAGTTTTTGACTTTTGTAAATCATTGCATTCTGTTTTTATTTACAGTTTGTACTTTGTCCCAATTTCTTTGGAATCGGGTTTGTAAAACCTTAATAATTGCATTACATCATACTGTATGCCAAATATTAGAAATATTTATGCAATATTTCGTTTATGTATCAACGAAATATTGCAGTATATACTTACTGTATAATGTGCCTTTTTATGTCAGCATTACATATACATGATCATTTAAATCTATTCTCATTCATGCTGTCTCTTTTCTCAACAGTAGCAAAGAAAACATTGCATAGTTACTGATATAATTGCATCCATACAGAGCACTCCCACTGCCTCGTCCTGTCTGTTTTCATTTATGGTGTATTTTTAGCTAGAATGATGGCAGGGCCCAGGTTCTGACTACTAGCTCTACTGCAGCCAAACTAGAGTTTCCTTGGCTTCATACCGAATCCCAGTGGTCTCTTAAATGTCTGAAACATAAGCTAAAATATGTGGATCTCTGTGCTTAGTCATATGGAAAATTTATCCTGAATGACCTGCAATGGATGCAGAGACATTGCCAATTCCTATAACAAGACTATTCTAATATTGGCATGCGATCTTATTTACAAAGCACAATCTTATTTTTTTTAAATAAAAAAGTTACATTGTACTCTTGTCAGGAGAAATAAGTGCTACCTGGTACAATTGTAATTTGCATACCATAAATATCTACATTTCTTGAAACAGTTCAGAATATGTATCTGCTCCATCATTTAAATTGTTTCATATAGTTCTCTTGATGAAAATGTCTTTTTGATGCCAAAGGTCAGATAAAAATTGACAGATTGGTTTAAGATAATATAAGGGCAATATATAAATTAGGTATGCAGAAGAACTTTTATAAGAGTGCAACCTATTTAAATATGAGTAGACCATTCATACAGTATACCACTTCAGTCAGCTATCAACAGGAAACTGTCTCAGCAAGCTTGGACACTAGAAGACTAAAAGATGAATCTCGATATCTGCTGTAAATCAATTTTTTCTTACTCAAATCTTCTTCCCCCCCTCAAAAAAAAAAAAACCCCACATGCACAATTCCACAACAATGTCTTGAGTATATTCCTGTTGGCTTCCTATATATTTAGAATAGATTTTATAATTGTGTTTACTGATATTGTGTTAAAGCTCTGGACAAGGGCGTCTGCTAAATACTGCAAATGTAAATGGATTGCAGGACATAAACAGGCTGCCGTTGTTGGTTTATTGATGTTATTTGGCACACTTTACACCCCTTAATACCAATTGTGTACCAAGTTAAGCATCCAGCAAACCTGAGTATTGTTGATGACCATATACATACCCTAATTATCATCCACTGTATTATTTATACAATCATGATAATGACCCATGTCACAATACTAAAATCACAAACTGGAGAAGCATAAAAAAATTGCTAATTATAACATTAAATTCTGCCCTATTTTTGTTGTTCCTTGGGCACTGGCCTGCCTGTTGATTTATTCTAAGTCTCTTCCAAAAAGAATCAAATTACTTTGGCAAAATCAAAACAAAAGTTTTAGTGTTGTCATTACACACAGTTCGCTAGCTGCCTTACTAGCTAGTTATCCTATTTTTAGGACCTCATGTTAAATTAGCAAACAAACATGTTAGGTATTCGCGGTGATCATGTTATTTTTTCCTATTTTAAAGTTATGGACTGATGGATGTTTTGTTATGTTTTTGTTAAGTTTGTATTATGTTTATGTTCTAGTTCAGGTGCAGCAGTAAGCTGCGAGTTTGATTCAGTTCTTGTTCACTTCTAGGGCGCAAGTGCACACCTGTTGTTAGTTTCAACCCAGCCAGGTCCACACCCTCTTGTTAGGTTTACAGCTGTGTGTAATTTCTGTTCATGATCTGTTCTGGCTTATATAGGTGCCTTCAGTCTGTTACTTATATAGATTGTTAAAGTAATGTTGCAGAAGTTAAAATGACATAAGGTGAAGCAACTATATATGGATAAAGCAATGGGTTTAAGTTAATTCATAATCTCCATTTATGTTTTAGTATATCTCATGATGCCATATGTGTAGTGTGTAATGTGTTTTCATATAAATCATATAATATAGGTTATAAACCAATGTTTCAAACTTCATATATATTTTTCAAAGTACGTTAATTACATTTCAAGTTTGTACATAAACATTCATAATATACTTTCAAAAACTATTCTAGCAAGGTTTATATAAAAAGAGTCAGTAGAAGTACATCTAAAATGTATGACTCTTAACACAATGTAAATCTTGTTCTTTAATCCTCTCCCTTTATCACAGATCACCACAGCGGGTCAATCTTTTACACCTCATTCTGTCCTCTGCATATTCTGTTCTCACACCAGCTATCTGCATCTATATTGACCAAATCGAAAGTAATTAATGTGAGAGAAATATGTCAAACATAATGTTTCAAAAGTTTATTGAAATTAAAAAGGATGACAAAATCTTAATTAATAATCACACAACAATCGACGTCATTGCTGTTTCACCCACGTGTATAAATGGTGATCATCAATATCTTCAAAAGCCGATTCAAGACAATAGGAGCAAAATGACTGAAAACCCATATTTATAGCATAGTATAGCCTTTTCCAATAAATATGGGAAGCCAATATATGATGATTTATAAGTGACAACTAATAAAAAATCTTCAAAAATTTTAATATTGTGAAAAGGTTCAATATTGAAGACACCTAGTGCCACACTCTGATCAGCTGATTAAGTAAAAACACCTGCAACGGCTATTAAATGGTCCCACAGTCCAGTTATGTAGGCTCCACAATCATGGGGAAGACTGCTAACTTAACAGTTGTCCAAAAGACATCCACTGACAAGCATGGCAAGACACAAACGATCATTGCTAAATAAGATAGCTATTCACAGAGCTCTGTGTCCATGCACATTCACAGAGGAGAATGGAATAAAAAGATGTAGTAGAAAAAATTGTACAAGCAATATGGTTAATTGCACCCTGGAGAGGATTGTGAAACAAAATCCACAGTCTATGTGGGGGAGATTCACAAAGACTGTATTGCCGCTAGAGTCAGTGCTTCAAGAACTACTGTGCACAGACATATGCAAGACATTGGTTTTCACAGTCAGTGATGGTTTGGGGAGCCATGTCATCTGCTGGTGTTGGTCCACTGTGTTATATGACGTCCAAAGTCAATGAAGCCAGCTACCAGGAAGTTTACACCTCATGTTTCCTGCTGCTGTCCAATTATTTAGAGATGCTGATTTTATTTTTCAAAAGGACTTGGCACCTGCACACAGTTCCAAAGCTACAAGCACCTGGTTTAAGAACCTGGTTTGCTTATCCCTGTTCTTAATTGGCAAGCAAACTCACCTGACCTATAGGAAATCTATGCGGTATTGTGAAGAGGAAGATGCGACACACCAGACCCAACAAAGAAATCAGAGATACTGAATTTGGGTTTTTATTAGTTGTCAGTTATAATCGTCAAATAGTAAAATAAACACTGGGAATATATCAGTCTGTGTGTAACAAATTTAATTAAATAAAAACTCATCCATGTATTCCATGTCATCTGAATCTGACAATGCCATGAGCCGCGGGTCATAATTGAGACACATGACACCATGATCATATGACATGCAATTCATTGAATTGGAAACAAAAGACATTAAACAAAAAGAAAAGACAAAACCTAAAAGCGAATGCGCTGTAAACGAAATTACAGAAACAATTTTTATTTTTGAATGGAATTACTAAAATAAATCAATTTTGTCATGATATTCTAACTTTTTTGACCAGCACCTGTATATTCAATATTAAAGTACAAACCTGATTCCAAAAAAGTTTAGATTTTGTCTCTCCTTTCTGTTTTATGTTTTTTGTTTCCAATTCAATGAATTGCATGTCATATGATGACGTTGTCATATGTCATAATTATGACCCGCGACTTATGGCATCGTCAGATTCAGATAACATGGAGTCATGTATAAGTTTTTGTTTAATTAAATTCGTAGCAATAAAAATTATGTTCATTTTATCTCCCTGCCTCTGTCCGTGGTATGTTTGAGGTTGGCAGTTAGATGCAGTTAGATTCAATACATCCTTACTCCCGCATTCCCAGCACGGCGCACCTCCAAGCTCTCTAACATGCGAGATGAGAGGAGTGTGCGAAGATGACGAGGTTATGAAAACATAATACAACTGAAAGAAATAAAGCTGGAGCAATACATTTACAACATGATATAAACACAGGAAAATATTAAGCAACATTGCAAGGAACACAATGTAATGTAAATTGTCAAACAAGAATACACAGCGCATGAGACAAATCTTGAAAAGTTTCAACACCAAATTTTCATTTCACAAGCATTTCTTCCAAGCATTATGCAGAAGCCCATCATACTTGCATTTAGCATTTATACTTGACGCGTCCTTCATTACAGTTTTCTCACAAACTACAAGTGGCAGTGCAATAAAAATCTTTTTCTTTTTTTTGGCCTCTCCCTTTTATCAATGGTTGCCACAGCAAGTCAATCTTTTCCAGCTCACTTTTACAGCGCATCTCACTATTGTCATGCTGTTCTCATACATGTCCTGCACCAATCTAACATAGTGTATAGCCACTGCACTTCAATCACAGTTCCTCGCTCTGCACCCTATCATAAGCTTTCTTTAAATCTACAAAGACACAGTGTAGCTCTTTCTGACCTTCTCTATACTTCTCCATC